>JAEKIV010000545.1:0-22023 GCA_016801325.1 Hypholoma fasciculare
CGCTCGCCACGTCACATGTTGTCCCATCACGTTTTTATATTTGTCATAGAGCATCAGCGAGCTGGACTGGCTTGCGAGTCTATTTTATCATCATTCGCGTTAAATGAAAGTATCACGTGCTACCGCGCCAGACGTCTAGACTCTTAGATCTAGACAAGAACAAACATTGCTGTATTGTCGCCGCTGACTACAAAGTTGGCACTGGATAATTCAGACGCAGCCTTGCGCTGCATTTCCTCTCAAATGGCACACCCCGAAGGCAGGACAACAAATCTGAACAATGGAAGCCAAGAATGTACCTACTTTTTTACTACTTACCCGTTGATACATACTGATTACATACTGACTTCATCAATTTCCTAATTGTTCACAGCTATGTGCGCTCTCATTCAATCTATTCTTCCGGAAGCATCACTCAACGCGGACGGGAAATTCAGCGGAAATGTCGTTGAGAAGCTAACTGAAAAACTCTCGCAACTGGTAGGCCCAGAAGCGATCCAGGACTACAAGGAGGGCCGTAACGAGAGGGGTGAGGTATGCTCTTGCTCTTCATCAAACCGGAACGGCTGCTTAGACTTCTCCTTAGCTCGTAAACGAAGAGGGGCTGCCTATAATTGACATAAATGAACCGGTTTCCCTTGCTACCAAGTTGCGCAGCTCAGGATCTATTCCGCCTTTAGCTACAGTGGAACCTCTGCTTCCGCTAGCTACTCTTGCGTCTTCGGCTCGAGATCGACTTCGCGAACGGCGTAATCGCATTCTGGATATGCTAGAACAGGAAGAACAAGAGGATGAACTACGGCAAGCAGAGGGAGAAGAAGAGGCGCTTCAAAAACGCAGAGAAGATGCTATGAAAGAAAAGGACAAGAAAAAAGAGGCAAGAGAACTCCAGAAGAAGATGGGGCGCGCATTGATACAGACTATTGGAAAAGACAAGCAAAGGGAAGAAGAAGAAAAAGAGGCGCAGCGTCTCCGAGATGAAGAAGCGGACAAGCGTAGATCGCCGTCTATAAAGAAGAAAACCGTAGCTTTTGCTGAAACAACGCATATTGCCAATGAAGAGGAGAGCCGGGAAAAATCTTCAACTACAGATTGGGGAGATGTGGTACCCGCGCGACTTCAGGGAATGAAGCGTCCGACTTTGCTGTCGCAAGCGCTGCTCGATAGGCATCCTATGAAGATGTCCGTCGTAGAACGGGTTCCTGGAGGCCAGCCTACCTTGCCCAAACCATCATCACCTACCTCGTGGCAGCGTCCGAAAGAATCTGTGGACTCTGACGACGAGTCTGATATAGAACAAAGCGGAAATTCAGACGAAGAAGAAACCGACGTCGACGCCGAGCCTCTGCTCGATGAAGATGCCGTCGACCTTGACTACGCACAACATCAACGCGAAATTGCCTTGCAGTATTACCAAAAACGAAATACAATCGGACAGGCAGCGGCAGCGGCGATGATGAACCACTCCCATGACGGTGACGAGGATAAGGTTAGTCTTCGTCTTCTGAGTTTTCTTCTTGCCTTAATTATTGGGGCTAATTTCCGTCGTCCCCGCGTCAGTATGCGCCGAATCCCGACATCGTGCCGGATTATTCGAAACCAGAAATTTCGCAGTTCAAAGCTAGCCGAATTGCTTCTGCTTACGGCGCGTCGATTCCCGCCGCGGAGGCAGCCACAACATCTTTAGCTGGATCGGTGCTTCCTGCATCTTCGACGCGCACCATCCAACGCGCAATTCGGACGGGGAAACTGGACGACACCGGGAAACTCGTTGGCGGCGAGGACGACAGCGCAAGCGAAGAAGAGGACCAAGGTCTCCAAGAGGTTCTCGATCTGCTGCGCAAAGGCGAAGTGTACAACCTAGGCCCCGACGGTAACTACGTCCACACTGTGCGCCCCACTCCTAGCGGCAGCTCTTTGCAATCTACCCAAGCCGCCGACGCCTCAGGAGCGGCGTCGTCATCCGCCAGTAAGCCGCAACAAGCGCCCGTTGCGCCCCCGAGCATGCGCAGCAAGACGTCGAAGTTTAAGGCGTCGCTCGCGGCAGCCGGCCGGCCGGCCGCGGCGTCGTCGTCCTCGACCCTCTGTGCACCCAGTGCCTCAAGTTCCGACCTCCCCTCGCCCTCGACGACGCCCGTGTCGCACGCTGGGCGCTCTTCGCCTAAGACAGCGACCCCGCCGCCCGTGGCGTCCGTGGTGCCCGAGCGCGTACAGTCGTCGTTCATTAAGTCGCCCAGCCCCACGAAGTCTCCTGCGCCGCCTGCACACGCGTTCTCGATGATCGTTGACTCGCCTTCCTTCCCTATGCCGCAGGGATACCAGCCGCACGCCGCCGCCGCCGCCTCGTCGGCGCCGCACATGGTCATCTCATCGCCGTCTTTTCCGCCACCGCCAAGCGCGCGGCGGCCGGATCGTCCGCCACAAGTGCTCGCCGCTCGTGTTACGGAGTCGAGACCTGTAGCGCAACAACCCGCTGGGCAGGGTAACGGAGATTCGACGCCGCCCGGGTCAGAAAAGAAAGTATCTAGGTTCAAAGCAGAAAGGATGTGAACTCACCCGCAATCTTGTAACAATATACATTTGCTTGTTTTTTTGTAGTATGTACGGCTTCTTGCCCGAGCTGCGGCCAGGACGATCACACGATGAAATTAGTAACATGCAATTGACACGATACGGGGAAGGAGGCGGATACGTAGCCGATATGTATAGCCAGAGGTTACAGTCGACCTCACTGCACGGGAACTTGTATACCTGCTCATGATTTTCAGTAAGCGCACACGAATGTAAGGTCCTCTGCTTAGTCTCAGCAATATCGTTGGTCAAAACTGTGCGTCGAGTGGTAGAAAGCCAATTTTTTTCGGTATACCATGCAGCATTTTGACCATCCTGGTACACACATAATCCAAATATGCAGATTGCTTGAGTTAAGATACATTGTACGGAGAAATCGACGGAAGCCCCTGTTGTCCCAAGCAAATGTAGAGTTGTGGCAAAAAAACAATCGGAATAAGCTAAGTGTAATCGAAGAAAAGGCGATAAAAGTGAAGTGAAGTACTTAGAATGAGGTTGAATGATACAGAAAGTGTGGCAATAGATAAAAAAAGGACGTCGTGGCCAGATAATAATCTGTGGCACGGGGCAAGCATAGAAAATAAATACAGATGAAATGCGGCCAATGTGTCAGACGAACTGGTGGCGAACCAGGTTCAAGCTTTAACATATTAATATCTAGTAAGCAGTTCTTCTAGAGATTCGACGACTTGGGTCATGGTGGGCCGGTCCTGATGCTCATGAGCCCACATGCGCTCAATGAGATCGACAAGTTCTGGACACCACTGTTTTCGCAGCCCACTAATAGAGGGGCTAGATAAAGATATATCAGAAAAATTGCAAAAGCCGGGGCAGATAAAATTTACCGTTGTCGTTTTGACCCAACAATCTCGTAAATAGCATGCTCGTTCATTCCCTATACATACAACATGAGTTTCAACCAACCAACGAGTTGATCGCCACATACCTCCCAAGGGAACTTCTTCGTAGGTGCATGCCATTGGAGCATCTCCCAAAACACCATCGCGCACGAAAATACGTCCACCTTGTGATTGTACTTCGGGTGCGCATGCCACAGCTCTGGCGCCTGCCAATTGACGGTGCCAACCAGGCTCCGCACCATTGAGCGCGTAGACTGCTTGACCTTGGCAAGACCAAAATCCGCGATCTTGGCCGTCCCTTTGGCTGTGATGAGGATATTTGACGACTTGCAGTCACGGTGGATGATGGACGGTTTTCTGGTATGCAGGTATTCTAAGCCGCTGGCAATATCTAGCATCATTGACAGCTACAGTATTGTGTTAGCAACGCGCCAAAATCAAAGTTCAATATCAAAAAAACTCACGACTTTGTGCAGCGAAGGCGCATTGGTTTGCCGAACATAATCAAAAAGATCGCCATTCGAACACAGTTCGCTGACGATCATAACCGGGGTCTCTTTGGTATTTTCAGGAATGCTGACTCCAAGCTAATAATGGCGAAAGCCAGTTAAAACCCGCATTCAAAAATAAGCGGGAGAAACTCACGAAGCGGACTATATTCGGATGGTTGAACGCTCCGAGTAGCTTGAGCTCCTTGATATCCACTTTGAGAGAGCAGTCAGCCGGGGCGCAGATAAAAGGCATACCATGACTCACTCGCACTAAGCTGCCCCCTGAACTCCGAGATAGCAATTTTCCTGCCCTTGAACTTGCCAATGAACACATCCTTGAAACCACCGCTGCCTATCTTCTCTAGCTTGGTCAGTCTCTCGGGCGGAATCTCGCGGTCTTCTAAGCCCAAGCTTTCGAGGTCTAGCTCTAGTTCTTCGCTCTCCTTCTCTTTACCGGGTACGGGGGTTCGAGGCTCATCTGTGTGTTGGCGATTGGAGCGCATAAGGACAGGTGTACTGGTACTCGTAGCATCTGAGTGTGTTTTCCGTCGCCGCTTCTTCCCGGAAGATGGTCGAACAGTGCCGGCAGAAGAAGGCGACGAAAAGTCGTTGGCTTGCCTGTCTCGCCATTGCAGAAGAGCTTCTGCGAGCTGAGGCTTTGTCCCAGATGGATCGATCTCCCTCGTTTCACATAAGCGGACAAGATCGTCCCGCCGCATGCGAACGAGAGTTTTGGCGGTGGCTACTGTCAGATCAACTATTGCGAGATCGTTAATTACAATTAGTAATCTCACAGTAAAGAGTGACGCACCGTCATCCTCCATCGCCTCATCCTCGTCCGTGTCTCCTTCAGCATCGATGTCAATGCTCTCGTTGTCCTCAGCTTCCTCCCCATCTACCTCTTCTTCGACCTCCTCCTCCTCTCTTTCGTCATCATCCTCGCCCTCACCCTCTTCTGACTCCTCGTCAACGTCCATCTCCACACACTCTTCCCCGACAATTTTGCCGTTTCGCAATTTCCGTGGCTCCACTGCAATCGTAGCTTCATCGTCTTCATCTTGCTCCACCGTCTCCTCCTCCACTTCCTCCTCATTAGCATTCTCCTCCCCTTCCTCCTCCTCATCTTCTTCCTCCTGCACAACGTCCTCTTCTTCCTCATCGTCGCCTTCATTCTCCTCATCCACCGTTGGCGTGACCTTCTTCCGCGGCCTTCTTGGGCGCAAACGACTGCGAACGGGCGTGCGGCGGCCTCGAGGTTCTGGTGGCGGTGTGATCGACGCTGACGAAATCAGCTCATCCACCTCATCTTCCTCCTGCGTCTCCCCGTCCGCCTCCTCCTGATTCTCTTCCCCATCTCCCTCGTCCTCCAGAAGCTGGTCCTCCTCCTCGTGTGCATCTGACTCCGGGTCCTTCAAGCTGCCGATAAGGCCCTTTGCTCTCCGCATCGGCGTCACCCGCAGTTTCCGCCCTGTGGCCCCTTCGAACACTTCCGTTGTCCCTCGCATATGTGCAGGACCGTCTGCGCTCTTGGGCTTCCGCCGCGGCATCGACCGGGCAGCGATTGGCGTCGCGTCCTCGTCCTCCGCATCGATCTCTTTTTCCCGTTCTATCTCGCGGTCTTTACTCCGCAGGCGCCTCGGGCTAGGCTGCCCCTTGAGCTCGGGCTCTGAGTCTTCTAATTCGGTCAGGTCGCTCTCCGAACCGAACACGCTTTCATGCTTGGGCTTTGCGTCTTTCGAAGACACCTTTTTCAGGGGCGTCTGGATGTGGACTTCAACGGCATCGCTGAACTCTACCTGTTTCGCCTTGCCCTTGCCCTTGTTTTTGCTGTTTATGGAAGTCGACGTACTGGGCGCGGGAACAGACATAGACGCCGTTCGCGAGCGCAGACGCGTAGCCGGTGGCGACAGATTTACTGGCGATATTGTAGCACTGGTTGGCGAGTTGCGTGCTGATGTTCTCCGCCTGGAAACAATGAGACAATACCGACTCAGAAATACCAGCGATACGCACCTGGTAGAAGTCCCTGCTGCTTGATCCATGACCGCCGTAGTAGAAGCTTTGCGTCTCACAGGCAAAGGTTTCGGCGCATCTCCCAGCCCCAACAGGTTGCCCATCGAAAGGCTGCGGCTCTTCAATGGGCGGACAGGCGTCTTCGCGATATCATGTAATGTTACACGCCGCCTGAGCTGGGTGCTGCTAGACGCGGTGCGCGAATCGTCTGCATCAGTTTCTTCATCCTCGGCAAAATGACTGTCGTCACTTGTCTCTTCGGAAGAGCCGGCCTCTGAGGGTCGTCCGGGCGGTGAAGAAGGCGGCACCGATGCGTAATCGTCGCGATTATTTACAATGGCGTCGATTATGTCGGATTTGGTGAGATTTTCGGCGTCATCTGGCAAGCCAGCGAGCTCGTATAACCGGATCAGGTCGACCTTAAGTAGCCTGTTCAATCTCTTCGGTGGAGCGGAGTTGATTAAGTAGTCTTCGGCTGCGACCAGGTAAGCTTCGAATTCTAAAGTGAGATAGGGGTTAGACGTACATGAGTCGTCGTTTTCTTCTGCCTGTTCCTCATCATCATCTTCTCCAGCCACATCACCCTCTTCTGAAGTATTCGACGCCATTTCCGTAACAGAAATCGCATCAACATCCATCTCGCTGGCATCTGACAGGCTTTCCTCGCTCGTTGTTTGCTGGTAAAACGTGTGCGAGGTCGCGCTGGCCGTCCGTGGCCGCTTCTGCCTGCCAGAACCGCGCGTCGACCGTCCGTGCGTATGGTTATTCTCGTTGCTGCTCACAACGCGCTTCCGCTTTGATCCAGCGATCACATGACTTGACTCGCGCATCAGCTGGGACTGAGCGTCCTTTTCAACCAGATGAATACGAGAGGGAAGGCGGCGGAGGTTGGGTTGGAGCGGCACCAGGACAGGTCGACCGGCTTTTGGGAGAGGGGATGACACGAATTCGGCGGGCGGCTCGACTGAGAGACGGTTGAACGGTCTCCTTAGCGTCTTTCTGCGTGTTGTTGAAGGAGAGCTGATAGACGATGATGGTGTTCTATGTTGCGGTGAGCGCCTTGCGTGAGCCATAACCAATACTGACTACGACGCAAAGTCCTGCGGATCGCTCGGTCTTGCCAGATGATGATATATTCGGACCGTCGTATGTCGCTGATCCAGGGTTGCTTGTTGGTAACGAATGGTGCTTGGCGCTAGTGAAAGCGCCTGGAACGTTTTTTGGTAGCCAGCCGGGGCTGGCGTCGTTGTTGTCGTTGGTGGTGATAGCTATAGCTGACGATGTTCACTTTCCGTTCTTTGTTTACAGCCACTTTCTCAACACAGGCAAGCAAGAGCAAGCACTCCCGAGTACGCACGTGACGTACACCACGTGTAGTGTCTAGAACTTACGGCTGTCCGGGCCGCTGCCCGTTCGACTTTCTTCAACTTTGCTGCCTTTCCTGAACCACGACGTTCACCTCATCCAATGGGTTCCTCAATCATCGTTTCCTACAACTCAAGTTTTTTGGAATCCCCCTCGACAACATTGTCTCCTAGACGCCCATTCCCGCAATTCTTGCATGTTTCTCAACCTTCGCAGCAAAATTTAGCCGAGCGCACAAACGGAATGCCCAACTGGGAAAGCATAAACCTGGGGCCTTTTTGAGCCATTCATTCAATATATTCACAACTTATAAAACCCCGATGAAAAGATTTCTATTTCCCCCCACTGTCATCTTCGTGCAAGAGGTCATCATGCTTTTGAAATTTACCGCGCCGGACATGCTCAACACGTCGCTCATCGACGTCGCGACCGGGGAGCGGGCGTACAACATCGTGACGGTTCTCTCGCCACCCGTAGAGAAGGTTGCAGAGTCTCCGGAGCTACCTGCGCAGGCGTCATCTTCTAGCCATAGTGCCTCAAGCTCTTCTTCTGCCTCGTTCCTGAAAAAGTCAGCACCTGCTCTGAGCCCAGAGGACCTAAAGGGCGAACGACGACATACGACGATCACTAATGCGTCTGGGGATGTTTTGGCTAATATCTCGTGGAATGGAAGACGCCCGGATATCACCATTGCTGACGAGAAGATCGGCGCTCTGACCGACCTCTTTGGCTCCACGACTGTGCGCTTCATGTGCGTGTCGTCGACCAGTACACTTTTTTTTCATTGAGTACTGAACTTTGTCAAATTTTCCAGGCCCAAAATTCTTGCTATCCCGACCCGTTTCGACACAGAATACGTGTGGACAGCTACACCAGATTCTCTGACGGTACGCTCTTTCCCCGCGTTCACTTAGCAAATTATTGACTTGTATCATCTCAGCTGTTTGACTATGACACCGAAACCGTCAAAGGATCTTTTCACCAAAATGCCATCCGAATTCCTTCTGCCTCCAAAGCACCAAAATCCAAGCTCTCTTCGCCCTCCAAATTCAGACTTACCTCCCCTTCTACACACCTATTGAGCTCGTGGTCGCCCTCATCGAGAGCGTCGCCCCATACCATCCCCGAAGAGCCCGCGCACGACGGCAAATCGCCCGAGTGTGCAAAATCCACGTTCATCCCCACCCATCTTCCCGGACTCGGCTCTTGCTATCTGGAATTCACGCCGCACCCGCTGGCGCAGGACATCGAGATCATTCTGTCCTTCCTGATGATGGAGATTCTGCGCCGCGGCCGCTTCTCGCTGACGCCGTACACCTTCGAGCGGCCGAAGCTGTGGCAATTCAAAGAGGCGCGCGATCTATTCATGCGCCGTCTGCGCCGCAATACCGTCTAGATATTCCTTCGATATTTCTATTTTCCATATCCTTCATCTTCATCTATCCTGGATATCCAGAGGAGCCGGCTTGAACGCCTTTGTTCGCCGCACAGCGACCCTCTCGTTTCACTTGCATTTTTTTTTCGCCTTCCTATTCGAATTTGGTCTTCCCCTTGTTCGCAGCCCTGGCTGCACACACGACACTGCTACGGCTTACTCGCTACGATCGCTTGCGGTCACCCCACCCCACACGCTTCTTTTCTGATATCAACAAACATATGCACCACCTCACTTGTATTACTACGACATCCGCCCTATCCGCTATCGCGATCGGCTGCACTGGCTTATGCTCGCCATTCACTCACTCATACATGTACATTAAAATAGCATGGTTTTGACCCAAAATGATCTATCGTTTGTCTGAGCACGCAATGAGGCAAGCGGAGGCATTTACGGAGAGAATCACATATGTTTTGATAACGCTGTCTTGGAGAAAGACATCAACGCTGTGGTTTATGTCAAAGTCGGCAAAAGGCGATAACAAAGTTTCCGAGTCATTGAACTTTATCGTGTCTCTATGATATCTACGACATAGAAATACTGCAGGTTGGGAACAAAGGCCCTTCAAATTTTCAAGAACAATTCTTTTTGACTTCTGATTTTTTTATAGTTCAAGTTACCCTGCAGAACTTAGTACGTAACACAGCTGGCGGCTATTGGCTGGTGGTTTGATACGCGCTGTACGAGTGTCGGGAAGACTGCTGAAGACCGTATACCTGCTCAGCGGCCGTCGTCTGCCTCTGGCGCAAGATAGGAGGCTAATGTCGCATCCAGAGGCATCGGCCGGTCAATGGAAATGCGGCGACGCGTTCCAATACCCTCTCCCGCGGCCTAACGGCGACCCATGGGAGGTTCTCCTCGAGCCATACCTGAAAAAGGACAAACTCCGCTGCGACACCTGGAAGGACGAAGTCCAGACTCTCCTTATCTTCGTGCGTCACCTCTTTCATCTGCGTCGCCGCGTCCTGATCCGCGCCAGGCTGGTTTATTCTCGGCGGTGGTCACCTCGTTCGTGGTCACCTCCGTTCAGACTCTACAGGAAGACCCAAACGATGTCGCCGTGCAGCTGCTGGCGCGTATAGCCGACCAGCTTGCCAACACCACCACCACTAGCATAGCGTCTCCCACGCCGTTCGCGCCCAGCACGTCCGCGATCCGCATCAACACGCTCTGGTTCATCAGCCTCATCCTCAGCCTGTCGACTGTCCTCGTTGGGATCGTCGCACTGCAGTGGTTGCGAGAGCACCAGCGCTACACAGACCGGATCACTCCACAAGAATGCGTCGGTGCGTACCACATGCGCGAGGAGGCACTTGAGCGCTGGCTCGTGCCGCAGATCTTCACGGGCCTGCCGCTGCTGTTGCAAATCGCGCTCGTCCTCTTCTTCGTCGGTGTGGCAGAGTACCTGTGCGCGCTGAACCGCGCCGTCGGGATCCCGGTCTCTGTAATTATCGCGCTTGCGCTCTTCTTTCTGGGTGCGACAACGGTGCTACCGACGCTGCAGCTCTTTCTCCTGGCCCTATCGGGGCCGTCGACAAAAATTCCCGCACAGTGCGCGTACAAGTCGCCACAGTCGTGGGCCATGCACCGTCTCTTCGCTTATATCTTCTCGCTGGGCAGCATCCTATACGCTTATTCTCCACTCCCAAAGCCCGCCAGCTGGGATTTGCCCTGGCTCCCCCTGCGCTTCGGGCTCTACACTACGCACGAGAGCTGGATCGCGTTCGACGCGTGGTGGCTTCGCATCCGCAACTGCTACTCAATGGCCGCGCACGGCGTCATCCTGCGCGTCCCGCGCCAGTGTCTCGACGAGCGTGCGCCGCAGCACGACGTCTCCGCGATGCTCACGGCGACTATCAGCACGTACACTGAGCATGCGCCGAGCGTGCTTGCTGCGTACGCGTGCTTCGCGGAGGTCTCGCGTGCGGCGGTGCTCGACGATCAGGCGCAGGCGGGGGTGCCGCTGTGGCGCGACATGGGCCCTGTGCGGCGCATACAACTCTTCCGCTGCCAAAATTGGCGTAGCTACCCGCTGAAAACGCACCCACGGCCCGTGGACGCGCGAGGGCTGCAAGTCATGCACGAGGAGCACCTCGCCTTTTTCCTGTGGTCGCCCGCGCGGCCCTACCCAGAGGCGTTGGCGCGCGACGTAGGCGCGCACCTTCTGGAACTGCGGTGTCGCATCCTCCAGTTTGAGTTTGCCAACACTAGGTTGCGGATGCTTGGGTCATATCAGAATACACTGATGGATCACATTTACAAGTATTATCGCTTGCCTTTGTTCAAGGTCAGTATTGGGCGGCGGATGGTCCAGCATATCTCACTGCCGAACGAGATTGCGAACGGTATAATAATGATTTCTCTCGTTTTCTGGCAATTGCTGTTCCTGACAAGTAAATTTTTAGAATCCGTCCAACAGTTACTACTCATTTTAAGAGAGTTCTTCCAGAACGTCGACGCTGAATACGAGTCGTGGTTTACCTGTGACTCAGAACAAGACGAGAATAGTATAGTGACTCTCAAAGGCTTTTTGGAGATCCCGGCGTCGCTGCTCGACCGTGCGCCACGTTCTCCAGGTGTCCACGATGTGATGTCCCATTCTCCAGCCATCCATGAGGCCATCCTAGGGTCCATATTCCAGGTAATCACTGTCAAACTCGACAGCTCCGCGCAAAACGACTTTATGTTCTTCTCCGCCACTCACTTCTTGTACGAATTCTTCTCCTGCCCAACGAACGACCTGGGCGTTCGCCACCGGGATGTCGTCGGCGCGCTTCTACGCAGCCTAGCGCGCTATGAAGCGTGCCTGCAGTTGGAGCACCACCCTTGGACGCGCGAAGAACCTGATCTGTGGTCCCGCAACTACCTGTGGGAGGACCCAGACCGCTATCATATCGGGGTGTGGACTGTGCTGCTGGCGGCGTACAACGCGCAACCTGCGGGTGCGAATGCATTTGACATACCGCTCGCCGTGAGTGCGAATCGGGTACACGGCCAGTTTGTGGATGATAGTATGCACCGGGGGACGCGCTCGGTGCTCAATGTCGTGCCTGACGTTGTTGACATAGATGGCCCGCGGTCAACTTTGAACCCGTCGGTGCCCACTTCGGATCGGGTATCTGGGCGGAATTCTAGTCGCTAGCGTTTCCGTGGATGAGAAGGACGGGAGCATCTCATCTTACTACCTAGTACCTATACGGCGCAAAAAGTGTAAAATATAATGGGATCACTTCGCATTGCGCAAATGAGGACATGCAATATTCGTGGTGGTCATGATCAGAGAGTCGGCCGCGCGTGGCTAAAGCGAGGTGTGACACATGTGTGACGAGCGATAATTTTTGGTCCTTCCTCTCCAACTCCATTTCCAAGTGCAAGGCTAACTCCAAAAGCCAATCCATCACAATGGTCGTAACACATTCCATGACGAGCTCACCAGCTGTAGGCACCTCGCAAACAAACCCGAAGAAAAATCGTCGAAAAATCACCCGCAAGAACCCCGGCGCCTTCCCATCTGATCCCTCCTCCTCGCAGCGCCATGCTCAAGACGAAGAAATGACCTTCGATGCCGGAGTTCAGGACGGTGTTATTTCCCTTGGAGAGTCAGGATCGCAGCTCATGGAGCGGGCCAAGGGCGCCGACGACGACGAGCTGATGATCGACGTTGACCCGACATCACTGGCGCCTGAAACGAGTGCGGCGCCCACCTTTGCGCCTGTCGCCCCCGGCGCGGACAAGACGACGCTCAAGTCCGAGACCAGACGGATACCTATACCCCCACACCGCATGACCCCGCTGAAGAAGGACTGGCTGCATATATTTGGTCCGCTAACTGAGATTCTCGGCCTGCAAGTGCGGATGAACGTGCAGCGACGGAGTGTGGAGATCAGGGTGCGCTTTCTCTCCCTGCGCATTCCATTTCATAGAATTTTACCATGTGTGCCCTTTTTTCAGACATCCAAGGCTACGAAAGACATCGGTGCCATCCAAAAAGGTGCCGATTTCGTGAAGGCATATGCCCTAGGCTTCGACGTCAATGTAAGCAGCTCATTCCTAGTACTAGTGCATTGCAAAGGCTTACCATTCGCGAATCTCAGGACTCCATTGCGCTACTACGATTGGATGATCTATACCTCGACTCATTCGAAATCAAAGATGTCAAAACTTTACATGGCGATCATCTTTCGCGCGCGATCGGACGCATTGCGGGGCAGGATGGAAAGACAAAATTCACGATAGAAAATACCAGTCGCACGCGGATTGTGCTTGCCGATACGTATGTCAATTTTTTCACCAACTTCCCAGTGCCCTAATCTCTACTTCAGCAAAATTCACATCATGGGTTCTTTCCAAAACATCAAAATCGCTCGTGACGCGCTTGTGTCGCTCATCCTTGGGTCACCGCCTGGCAAAGTCTACGCCGGTTTGAGGACAGTGAGCAGCAGGATGAAGCAGCGCGCACTGTAGTTCTCGCTCGATCTCTTGTATTTCTGATTGCTGTGACTTTTTAATTGCTGTAGCAATGCTAGACTATTTTCACATCGCTTCGAACTGCCTTTATGGACGGGTACATGCAAGATTTATATGGACAAATCGAATAGGCGACACGTTATTGTAGATCTGAGGAAAGAAGACGGGCACAAGGCAGGCCATAGGATTAACGAGAAGTGTATGGTATAGCTGAAGCTTGTACTGGGAGAAATATGAGTGGTATAACGTGCACTGTGTAGCCCAAAACGGAAAAGAAAACATCCTGCAATCCCCCTTCATCGCTCTCTCTTTTTAGTAAGAATTACTCGGATCCGTCTTCTCCTGATTTTGCCTTGGAAATCTCGTACTGATCAACAGCAGAGCTTTCCAGAACACTGAAACAACGGTGAGCTTTATCCACCATACATTTTGGATGTTGACTCACTGTCGTATAGCGTTCTCATCAACAGGAGGACCATTCCCATTTCCGATCATGACCTTCTTTCCTTCACTTGGAACGCCATTCACGATGATGTATAGCCACCCAGGGCCAGGAGGGTATATGTTCCCGTTCGGCGGCCCACGCGCAGTCAGAATACCGTTCTCAAGTGTCGTGGTCACCAAGTAGACCAACCGCGAATTGGCATGCACCGCGTGCGTCACGTAGCCTAGGTCCATGATCGACACTGGAAACCATGAGTGAGTGTGTTTAAACTGGCTCGCCAAACATGCTGACGCGCTCACCTTTGACGTTGTCCAGCACGGTGCCATCCGGCACCTCAACATCCAGTTGGAATGTCTCGTCGAAGTTGATCCTGCGCGGAATGGTGCCGATGCCCGGGCGCTGCTGCGACATGTACGGGGGGTGAAGCCACTCGACGCGGTACTCCGTCCCGTACTTGACCTCGCTACGGTCGAGGTTGGGGTTGCTGCCCGCGATCATCACCGCTCCCTTGGGCGTCAGCGTTGCGACGCTGTGGTACAGCCGCGGGATAGCGCTTGTCGGCATGCCGAGTGCGGAGAAGCGGCGCTGCGGTATGCCCGCGGGGTCGTAAAGCACAGGCGTCAACACAGGGTAGTCTGCGTTCGACGCGCCGACTTGCTCGACGACGTTGCCGTACCCCGAAATACCCGTCGCACCGCCGTTGACGAGGAGCACCTGCCCGGTGGGGAGTAGGACGGCGTCGGGCATGACGCGCGCCTGCGGCATGTACTCTACGAGCCACCCGGCGGCGATACCCGCATCGTCCAGCACCATGCGAGAGCACTGAGACGAGGCGGGATTTTGGGACGACAACTCATAGCCTGGGGTGTGGTCATCGAGCGTGGACCCGCCACATATGAGTATCTCTGGGGTATAGTTGTTTTCCGGAGAGAGCGGAAGCAGCACAGCTGTTCCGGTCATGGGGTATGTAACGCGAACATCGTTCGGGATCTGGGGTAGATCCTGCTCCGTATTGGCTTGCCAGTCGTATATCATGGCATCCCGGTTGGCGGCCATAAAGATTTTTCCATTCGGAAGAGAGAACGCAATCGGAAAGAGATTCGAGTTCAAAGTCTTGACCAAGAACGAGATATCAATCGGCATGCCGTTGGACCCTTGGATTGACTTGGGAGGGTAGTACTCGACCGTTGGATTATTCACAGTGGCGTTGTTCATCCAGCCACCCTTCTTGGAGCCACCGATTATCATCGCACTCCCGTCGTTGATGCGTATGACCGTGTTGTACCAACGTGGACTCGCCATCCGAATACGGTCATGGTTTTCGTACATCGCGCAGCCGTCCACAGAAGGTGAATCGCATGGTTCAAAGAGTCGCACCGCCTGGAGCCCATCAACATCGCCAAAGTCAGCCGCGGACGTGTAATCTTCCACCACCGGGTTCCCGCCGACGTTCACAAGCGTTCCGTTACTCAAAAACGTGCCCCCCGCGCAGAACGAATTAGATTGCATTCGCAACGGCGTCACCGCGTTGTCCTCAAGGCTGTACAGCGCCGCCCAAGCGGGATGCCCGTCGATCGTCAGCGGGTTATGCTCTACCTTGTCGACAATCAACGCGTGAGTATCTGAGATGACTGCCAGCTGCATAGCATGCACGCCTGTAGTACCCTCTTGCGTGAGCGTCCAGCTCTCGTCCCGGCGGGCGAGCGGCTCGGCAGGTGCGAGCACGCGGTCCCCGCCCGTCCCGCACGCCAGTCCCGCACAGCCCCGCGTGACGACGAACGCGTCGAGGTCGATCCTCGTCCGCCGGGGAGAACCCTCTCGCGCTCCAACGTTTATAATCTTCAGACTATGGTGCGCGAGCGCAAGGTCGAATGCCCAGAATAGACGCTGCTGGCGGAGCGGTGTTGCGCGGTCGCTGTACGTGTCGACCTCTGCAACGCGCTTGCCGTCGATTATGACAATAGCGGGTCCGTGTTGGCGACCCATATTCCCAAACCACTCTATTCCTGTCCCAGTGAAGCTGAACGACACTTCTGCCAGCGGCTCGGACGTCGCGCGTAGTGACTTGCCGATGTATGCGGTCGAGTAGTGGTCTGTCCACGTTCCCTTGTACGAGATCAGTGGAGAGGTCGAATCATAGCTTTTCGCCCCGGGCGGGACGTAGTACGGCGTGAATGGCGCCTTTTTCTGTGCCACAGGCGTTGTGCGACCATTCCAGGCGGATTCCTTCGCGAGAAGGACAGGCGCTAAAAGCGATAGATAGAAGACAATATGCCGCAACGAGAGATAAACTAGCTCGCGCATAGCTAATTTGTGTCTCAGAGACAGGTCTGACCCGATGAGGACTCAGCGCGCGATTGTAATAACGGCGAGCAGGGTAGTCGTGCCGTAGGAGGTGAGAGGCTTGGCAAGAGGCTTGGGAGCAGTGGGTCCAGCAGTCCATTGCCACTTCGGGACAAATAACACAGCCACTTGATTGACGCCGGCACTCAAGTTCGTGCACTCGACTAAGCAAATGGAAGATCCCATAGTAAAAGAGTTCTATATGCAAGACTATGCACACAAAAGGCGCGTATTTTCCCTATATACAATTTTTATGATTTATTAGCACACTAGCAGGACTCAAGAAATAGATCCCTCATTGTTGCTGCAAGAAAACGGCGGTGTACGCCGGTACGGTGATGTACGTGTTGATCTTGAGCGTGGTTGTCGTCTGCAACAGAGCCAGCAGTTAGCACAAAATTCTACACGGTTTTCCAGAGACGACAAATATATCTCACCTGCCACTTAGCGACGCCGGCCTGCCCACCGAAGTGGCGCACGAAGTACGTGCCTGTGGGCACGTTCGCGAGGTAGAACGAGATCTGCACGTCCGGGTTCTTGTTCACGATGACGAGCGAGAGCTTCCCGTCCTGCGTCCCAGCATACACACCCTGGGTATCCGGCAGCGGCGTTGCGAGGTTGACCTGAGCAGTCGCGCTGGCGAAGAACGTTCCGTATCTAAAATAACGCACGTCAGCGCCAGGCATGACACCAAGATTTGGTATAAACGCACCCGCGGAACAGCCAGTACGCAAGTCCGATGGGACCCATCTCGTCAGGCGTCGCCCAGTACGTCGACGAGTCGACGCCATATTGTCCGAACAAGCCGAGCACGTCGACGGTGACCAGTCCGCCTGTGAGGTCCGTGTCGTCCGTAGAACTCCACTCGCTGATCGAGAGCTTCGTTCCGGGGTAGTTCTGGTCGATGAGGATCTGGAAGCGCGGGATAAGGCTGATCGCGGTCGGGTTCCATTGGTGGTTCTGCGGTGCGCTCGTACCGACCCACGACTCGTCGATGTAGCTCGTGTCCCACAGGCTGCGCGTCATGCGCAGGCGCAGGGCCTTTGCAGCCGCATCGTTCGCGCTCGTGTCTGCCTGGAAGTAGTAGTGCAAGTCGAGGTAGTCGAGGAGGCGTGTGCCAGTGGAATTTTCTTGTGCTTTCATCTGCGCCAAGAACCAGGGTAGGAAGTCGATGTTGTAGTGCGCCGCGTTGTCGGTGTAACCGATTTCGCTAGTCCAGTCTACAGCAGGTGTCAGTATAAAGCAGGCACGTAAGGGAAAATATTACTAACAGTACCACCACGAGCATGTAGATGGGGCAACAACCAAAACATCGGGGAGGGCCTCCTTGGCGGCTGTGGCGAAGCTAATAACACGAGAGAGTTCCTCGTCATATCCGATTGGGCTAGATTGCATCGTCAGAACAGGCAGAATAAGAACATAGATATACGCACTCTGGGTGCATGTCCTGGTGAGTGTTGCTGGCAATCTCGATCTCATTGTCGATGGCCACCATCAGAGGCTTGTTCACCAGGTTCGACAACCACTGCTTAGCAAGGCTGGTGTTCCATTGCTTGTAGACATTGCTCTGGGGGAGTGGGGGGACCCAAGATCCGTTAGCGAACTGTCCATTTCCAGCGTCGGAGTTGTAGGGGTCAAACCCTGCCTGGTCTGTTCTCAACGTATCAGCTATGGCCCATCAACTAAGCACGGAGAGCCTACCGGGGTAGATGGTCGCGGGGTAAGAGAATGATGTAGTATCCTTCGCTACCCAGTCAAGCCTGCAGGAAGATGATCAAGATTATTTTTGTTTTTATTGATTCAAACTAACTTACGCAGGGACGGTAAGCAGGGTGTCAGATCCAGCGCCACTGACCCAGCCAAGCCATGCGTCGGCGTTGCCGTCGTCGGCAGCGCGGTTCTCAAAGTACCAGTCATTTCCGGCGTTCGTGAAGTCGCCCTGGAAGTTGTACGCAGTCACTGCATTTCCACCCCAACGGGAGATGGTGACACCCAAGTGCTGAATGTAGCTTGCGGACGTTGGGAAGTTGACACCGTAGATATGTGGGTTGATGGGCTTGCTGACTTGCTGGACGATGCTATGAATGTCAAATTTTAGTACTTGGTGATCAATTTTTGTGAATATGAATTCACCTTCCGTACTGCACAGCAGGCAGGACAGTGCTGAATGTTGTGTTTCCGGCGGTGATGGTAAGGTTTCCTTGGTCGAAGTTCGACCCCAACTCCAAGTAAGTGATAGTCTGGGACGGAGTGTCGACTGGGACGTAGGTGGTGGTGTTCACAATTTTGACGTCCTTTGTTTACATGATGAATGGTCTGAACAAAACGCTAGGTATGAAGACTCACGTTCCCATTGAAAGAGACGTTGATGGTGCTGAGGTCAACAGCGCCTTGTGTGGTAACTGCGATAACATGGTCTAAAATGGGTTCCGCACTCAGGAAGAGGGGCGGGATCACGATTTCCTAAATATAATCATTGAGTATCAAATTTTACTCGTCAATGAGGTGGCTTACCTCGACCAAAACAATGTTATCTATATGGTACTACTCGGTGGGGTTGATCATGAATATTAGACGCGTTGAGGAAATAATGCAGAGCTTACAAAAGCGCCGTTTCCACCAGCCTGGAAAGTAATGCGATCCCATGAATCGTTACCAGACAACTGGGCACCGCTTCCAGGAAGGTCGTTGAAATTGATTAAGAGCGACGAGAAAGATCCATCAACGATAGTGTTACTTAAGGTGGAGAGAGCAATGGTTGACGATTGATCATTGTCTCCAGTGGACTGGATGAAAATACTGAGGTCCGGTTGCACGCCCTGTTACGAAGAAATCTGTCAGCGCAGAGCTCGAGCTCAAAAAGCGAGTAAATACGACACGAACAGCAATATCGAAGCGTAGACCAGCATATCCCGGGAAAGTGCCCTCCAGCTTGACTGACAGCGCGGCGTACGCGGACGAGTTGACCGAGATGGAAGAGCCACTCGTGCCCGCGAACTCGTCCGTTGCAGCGTAGTTGATGGTACTGCTCCAGCTCCAGTCTTCCCAGCCCGATGCAAGAGCATTATCCGTGTAGATTGTGAGGTCGGCCTTGGTCGCGTGGAGCAACGCGACGAAGGTCGCGAGCCGCACCAGGATACGCTTCGGGAACATCGTGCAAAGTGTTTTTGACTATTTCGCGGTGCTTTTGCGAGGGTGCTTAAATAGCGCCGCCCACCATCGCTACATGTGCACACAGAGCAGCCGGACGTTCATGCAAGCTTCATGAGGGTGCACGGGCGGAATTCGGGAGGGTGGATAATTTGCGGGTTTTTGATGCAGACGGGCAAGGGATATTAATGGGCATCGCTTCCGGCGGTGTTGCAGTCATGTGGCGTTTTGGAACCAGAGAGCAGCTCGCGCTGGCCCAGCGCGATGCAGACGCGGAGAATATGACTGCCATTCCGCTTCCTTGACATATCATATGGGGGTCCTGGCATTGCGTGATAGAACGGCAGGTGAGGGCGAGCAGAACTATAAATGAATTAATGAGGATAGAGAAGAGGTCAGACTTTATCCGAGGTTGAAGCCAAATATTCGCGGACTTTAGGAAAGAATAACGCCAGGAATCAGTCGGAGGTTTGTTTCGGCGGCCGCGAATGACGATCAAGAGGAAAGAGGCGCAGGTCACGGTCATGGGATTTCCCAGTCAATGTTTGTGCGCAAGAACGTGACTTTCAGTATTTCGAGCATCAGAGTACCAGTAAAGCTTTTAGTCGTGCGACGTACTCCGCGTTGAGGGACTGGGTATTAGAGGTATGTATTAAATACTAAGTAGATAATCTTGTACGTGCAACGGTGTAAATTTCACCCAAAACTCGAATGTAGTACAGATTCCAGAAAACATACATAGCAAATAGCAATTGTATCGAAAGCAAATAACAAAACGTGATAGCAGAATTTGAAGGGTATAAAAAGAGAGATTGTTCCGTTGAGATCCACCAGCGCAAAGAGGAGTCCGAGTGTCTAGGTCTCGAAATAACCATCGCCGTCGCCTTTCAAGTTGACAACTTCGCGTGCAAGTTCCTTACCCTTGGGACGTACTCGTGTCTTCAGCCAGTCGTCGTGCTTCTTCATTGCATTCAATGGCCAGAGGGTGTAATCACGAGGCTCAACCTCTTTGCCGTCTCTGTGAAAGGGGAAGTGTGTTTCCAGCTTACAAGTAACCATGTCGAACATTAGCAACGCGTGCTTGTCAAGAATACGGCTAGAGGTAGTTTCCGCAGGATCGTTGATGCGTAGTACTTTCGAGAAGTAGGATGCGTCGTTGCGAGGGAGTTCTTCCTGTGTCGCTCTATGCCCCAGGAGATACACTGTCTGAAGAGATCCATACGTGATACCATCGCGAAAATTTCGTCTGGATAGAGGGAGTCGTCGGTTGATCGGTTGCTATACCTTGTCATATGGTGAATCTCTCTGGTTCTTGTGTCGTTTACGGGGCTGTGGTAAGAGGGGAACAGTTTTACTCCATGTTCCTTCATTATTTTGATATGGGGATCTTTGTCAGGGTCGACTGATCGGCGTTCTGGGACTGGATAGTGCCACATCAAACACCATACTCCGACCCACCATAGTGACTCGAGGTCGTGAACAGGATTGTGCAGAAAAACTTTATGTTGTGGTTGATATGTGTACTTGCCGCAAGCCACTTCTCCGGACATGAAGCTGTAGGTACCCTAGAGAAGAACTATTATAAGCAAACGCACATTGGCAATGGGTAATGAGCATACCGTTCGGACATAAGAAGTTTGTCCAGAGCCATATACTTTAGCGAACTCCAGATCGGCTAGTTTGGCGTGTCCATTCCACATAATGACATTTCCAGCGCTCACGTCGCGATGAACGTAGCCCCTCTTTGCCATGAATTTGAGAGCTATATCATATGATTATTAGTGGCGATGAGGTAATGTGAAGACAATCTTACCCAACGTGACGTCGAGCATAGCTTGTCGAACATGAGATATCCGGAGCCGACCAGAACCTGCCATTGATAACAACGATGCGCCCACCTCTTTAAATACAATACGATAATGAGCTTTGGGGGAGTATATGACGGGCGCCTTGGCCTCATGGGGCGTATGGTGTGATAGGGCATTTGTAGGAGCGCTTGGCGGAGCAGACGATCCGCGGGTTGCACTACTCCGATGAGAAGAGGTGGTGGTAGAAGGAGCGTCTCCATCGAGTGCGGAGTCATTGGATTCGACATGGTCGTGGTGATACAGAGGGAACAAAGGTGTGTTATACGTCGGTTGATTTTCTGACTGAACAGAGCCATCCGAATCATCTTCGTTTTTCTCCGGTAGCTTAGTGAGCATGAATCGATGACGGGTTGAATTTCTGCCTTCACTGGTCTTTGTTTCTGTATTACTGAAGAAACTCTGGCCGTCCAAAATGAGATCTTGCGTAGTATCGTCGCGTCCATCAATTTGCACAACTCCGTGTTGTAAAACAGTCAAGAAGAGACCCTTTTCTTCGGGAGTTGCTCCCTCCAATAATTCGGAAAGAGTATCGCCTTCTTTAGTACGGCCAACGTCAATCCAAGAATCTTTGATAACAACGCTCCGTAAAAGTATGCGTTTCTTCAGGGGATCGGCCATATTTGCTTCGTAAACGAGTCGCTCGCCCACGTATGTTATTTGCTGCGTCGCAAATGATTTTGTAGGTTTCGTATACCTGAGTATTCTCGGTTCCATCCGAGTTTCGGGTTATAACGGTAATGTCGTAGTGCCAGGCTCCATTTCTCCATTTAAGGGCCATTGTGGGGTCGTAGCCTAGTTGCGTCGGAGTCGCGTATGCGAGCGATGTCACTAGATGTATCAGCTTGGAAGGTTCCTAACGTTTGCTATACGATGAGAAAGGGATACAACGGAAAAGGTATTACCAACAAACTTACCTTGCTAAAATTAAATGGTTGACTGACAATTACTATTTGTCGACAGCAAAACCAGATCCGTGTATTTTGATTTTCGACGGTAAGACCGAAAGTGAATC
>JAEKIV010000546.1:0-42470 GCA_016801325.1 Hypholoma fasciculare
TTAGGAAGTGTGCAACGATGTCCGCCGATAGCTTTGCTGAGGCCGCTCTGCCAAACTTGGTGCCTTCGTCATGCAATGTCGCCAGTCCTCAAGATCAAATCATGTTAGAGTGAAAATACTGTGGTGAGTTCTATTGTGAGACACTCAACTATGATGTTAATGCTCTGTTGCCACTGCTCAGCCGATCCTGCCTTTGTCTGCTCCTTCCCGTGCCCAACCGCCCCAGTTCACTGGACAGGTCATCTCGACACCGAGGACACTCCGGCCCTTACGTACTCCCCTACGTCGACGGATTCTTCGGGCGACCGGACGATCCAAATTTCCTCCTTCGAAGATGGCATGTTTCCAGGCTCGTAGCCGCCATGGACAGACATACTATCGGCTTCGACGTTCAACGCATGCAATACGGACAGCAACTACAAGCATGGCATTATTTTGGGAGTCGCTTATATGCTAAAATCGACCGTCGACATCGTCTCCGTGGCTGACTCTGAGCTGGGATCGTATGGGTCACATATGGTAAGCACCCGTGGCACGCGAATACAGTCTGTGAATACTTATTGGACCATGCTCTCTTCTTTTTCTTCTCTCTCTTAACCGAATACGTTGCCGTGAAATATGACATGCGTTTCCACCATTGATGAGCCCGTACTTTCTATGCCTTTGAACCCCTTTTTTTCTACCAGGATGTCTGCGCGACTCCGGTCTGCAGGTGTCCCAGTGCCACTATCTCGTCCACTACGAGGTCCAGGGATCGAAGTATAAAACACGTTCGGGAGAATATCAGCGCCGTTGTGGATGAGGCGTGCGCCTTGACCCAGATATGCCAGGATGATGGCAGGGTACACAACTGTGCAGAATGAAAGCTTTAAGCAGACGTAAGTCATGCAATATACCAGCTGAAAAGTGCTCCGAAATCACTTACGCGGATCGATTTAGCATTGAATTGACCAAGGCTGGAGACAGTGTCAAATAAACAGGAAAATAATTTTGAAAAGTATAAACAAACTTTGCAAAAAGAGCTTCACATCCGGTCAATGCAAGGAGAACCCCTGACAGTAAACCGTGATCTTTGGTTTTCACAAAAACTAGAAAAATATAACTCTTCTTCGGCAATGCAATGGAAATAGTTTCTCGTTACTCACGAAGAATAGCGCGGGATGGGTCAAATGCACGGAATATTCCTGGGGTGCGCGCGCTGACCTCTTGATTGGCATTTTTGCGTTATGTGGGTTCTATAATATGAACAAAACTCATGTTCAACCAACTCTGTACTCTATGCGGTTCAATAGATCTCTCTTCCTCTCTGACTTCGAAGCTAATACCCTCTTCAGATTTACTTGTAATCTACATGGATTGGTACAGTCACTCGCGTCGCGTCGCTTAGCTCAACGACGTTCAACGTTCGACTTTCAACGTTTGCCGGCCAGCTCATTCTTCCTTTTGCCGCCCCCACTTAATACCGTTCCTGTAATATCTACGCCGTCATTTATCTCAATGAAGCTCCTTGCAAATTGCTTCGACAGCACGGTGTTTCTCACCAACACATTCGATAAAAAAAGCCAGCACTCGGAAGTCGGCTAGCGGGACCTGCTGAATGGGCAATTATCAATAGCAGCTTCCAAAGGCATTCACGCTGCGCTGAGGTCACTAACTCAAAAGGATTTTGGCTTTCTTTCCCGATATACTCTTCATTGCGCAGCTACCAATCGGATACTTATCTGTGCGCTATTTCTACAACACATTTTCTCAGTAACCTAAAAACAACTGTGTCTTATCCTGATTCCTAGCAATCGCTCACATTTTAGAAGACCTGTGTCCGAGGATGCCCTTGCCCTGCCTTCTTGATGAAGGATAATGGTTACATACTCCCAGTTATATGCCAGCTGCGCCACATGGTGTTGAGACTCTTCGAGGCAGGAAAGCATGGGAAGATCTCGGGGAAATAAATGGACGAACCATCGAAACCATAGGACGCACGTCTTCGACCCACGCCTTTTCTGGATTCTTTTCTAAATGCTCCATGAGCTAACACCGCCAGCCACCCTTGCCTTCCACATTACTGATGAAATTTCTGTGGGTGACCACAAGATGTCATGAGAATGGCCTCTTTTCGCGTATTTTCAGAAGTCCCTCCGCATGGTTGGACGCCTACCACCCACTTCCACCGCGACGAGGGCATATGAAGGCGAGGGTGAATGGCCATATGCAGCGCATCACATCCCAACCATGTCCTTCTCTTGAATCCTATAAAACGCGAGCATGCTTCGGGGAATGGAACTCTCTAGTTCGCATCCTTCCGGTCTTCTGCTACGCTCCGGCGGCGCTCGGCCAGGCGGTACCGCAAACCATTCAATTGCAGTCGCGCAGTAATCCCGGAGGCCCCGCTCCGAGACGCCGGGCACTCTTGCCAGCCTCAGAACTTCTAACGGACTTCTTGGGAACTGATCTTCAGTAAGGAGACTTTACGCTTCCACGCGAAAAAATTATGAATTTACTTTCCCATGTCTAGATGGTTCGGAAATATCTTTGGTGATAAGTGCTTCCTTCCGCCTGCTTGCAGTTACTTATCACAATACTTTGCCAGTTGGAACCCAGCCGCAAGTTCTCACTGTCTGGCTTTTTTTGTCTCTCACTCAATGCCTGTTGTTATTAACTTGACCTTGATAGGTCGTGTTTGACACTGGAAACTCAACTTTAGAGTTTGCCAGTGCGTATTTTAGGCCTCGTGTCTCATAAATGAATATAAGCTGACCGCCGGTCCCAATATTTTAGGTACTCTTTGCGGCACGGCATGTTCCCAGGTAAAATTCGACTCTACCAAGAGCACCACCCTCGTGGACGGCGGTTGGACAAGCTCAATCACGTTTGCAATCGGCGTCGGCGTCGACCCCGTTGTCGGCTCTGAGCACAAGCTCATCCTGCGCAGTGCAAAGGACACCGTGTCTGTCGGTGGACTGTCGGTGAAGAGCATCAGCCTTTTTTTGATCACCAGTCAAACTGCAAAATTTCACAATGATCCACTCAGCGGTATACAAGGTACAAGTCTATTAGGACCAAGACGGATCGTCCGAGCATCTGAGATAGACTATATTTATAACAGGCATGGCCGCTACTGCGTCAGGCATCTTCGCAGCCCTCGTAAGCCAGGGCTTACCAGCCTGTACGATCCTTTTTGAGTGCTATGAATTCAGAAAGGCGCTATGCTACCTCTTCGTTCCCTCGTGCAAGGGGGAAGCAAGTGCGGCACCCGTCCGGTTGTCCTGAGCACCCTCCATGTCATGAAGAGCGAATCGGGTCAACCGACATTGTCACTGACGCGGCATGGACCGCACACGAGCCCCGGGGAAATCCTTTACACTATCCATTCTACGTATGTTTTCGCTCGTATTGTCGTATCGCTATTCGTACTGACTCTCTCGTGATTGTAGCTTCCGCAAGACGATACACATCGGCGATGCAGACTATCAGTGGCGCTCCGTGCCCGGGAGTATCACTTGGGTGATTATTTCCTCTGCGCCGGCTCGACACGCGTTTCAAACTGACAAATTTTATTCATAATCTGTATAGTACGAACTTCAATCCTGGGATGGTTCTATGATCGTGCGCCTGAACACAAAAGAAACGACCGCCTGCTTAATACGTAGGGGCCCAAAGGTTCTCAGGGATGATTCCAAGGGTTTACTGGCTGGTGCGACCTGTTTCTATAGGGGGCAGAAGACATGGCCTGTTGCGAGGACTGGCTGGAGGGCCCACCGCTGAGGTAGCCCGTGTCGTAGCGCGAGGCGTAGGAAGACTCTGGGATCATGGAGAGCACGTTCGAGTTGTCGGCCGAGTGCGAGTGCGAGTGCGACGAGTAAGAGCGGTCACTGCATACAGGGTCTCGGTCAAAAAAAATTGCGCGCATTGCGATCATATTGTAAATAGATTCATCAGAAAAACAAAGCAAAGCAGAGAAAAATGGTACGCACGATAACAACAAAACCGAAATATTATTGAACGTCTTCCATTCGCGCATGACAGAATCAATAAACGACTGCCATGTCATTTTGAGTTTTTCACACTGAGGTGGAACAGCGGCAATACTAGTCTCGAATGAAAGAGCGTCAAAGCTATTAGGCGAGCCCCGCGACGCCGTCTCCATCGCCATCCTCTTGATCTCTGGCAGCGTGAGGTCTGCCTCTTCGAATATCCTCGCGACGCACGAGAAGTAGAGCGATGGCAGGCGCAGGAGGAGGTGCAGGTATATCTGCCGCGGTAGCGTCTTGCCCAAGAACGCCGTGGTAACTCTGTATCGCGCCTGCTGGGACTCCAGCTCAATCGCCGGTGCAAGGTCCACCTTCGATTTCCTCGGTCTCATCCCGTGGAACACGCCGGCGACGCGAGACCAGAATCCCGCATCATCAATCACAGGGATCATGTGCCCCTGATACATACCACTGATAGGGGAGCCAAGGGATGGAGAGGAAAGAGCGGTCTCTGCGTTGTGGGCAGCGTCATTGCCGTTGAGAGATGACCAACATACGAATCATCTGTGGGACGACGGACGGGGATCAGCGGTATGTCCGGGTCCCAGCGCCCAGGCTGGGGCGGCTGGTCATCACCCGTTGTCGAACCACTTGTCATTTGCCTCTGGCTCGCCAACCTCGATGACAGTCGGCTCAGTAGGATCAGATGTGCGGATGGGGGACGCTGGATTGTCTCCGTCGTCTTCGCCGTGGTTGGGGTCAACTCCGAGACCTGTGTCGACGACGTGGCCTGGGTAACCCGTCGAAGGATAACTGGGTGGAGATTCAGCTCGTTGAGGGTCAACTCGCATAACAGGCGGCTGCACAGGAGGGTCGTAGTCGGGTATTACGGGCTGTGGGGCGGGTGCAGATTGGGCGCGGCCAGTGGTCGGCCTATAGATACCATGGTAATCATTGGAATATCCATACGGCGCGGAGGGCCACGGCGGAGTCACTGGAACGGGCCCTGGGGGTACCGCTATGGCATTTGGGCGTGAATCCGACGGCGTCGCGTATCTCCATGAGTCAAACAAGTCTTCAGGTGCCAGAGGAATATCGTCGAAAGTGATTCTTTTGTCCACTGGAGACGTGCTCCTTTGTTTATGGGCGCGGAATGGATCATTGGCGACGTATGCGTCCAACGTTGGACGCCTGCTGGGCTTTCTCTGATCTACGGTCGCTGGTAGCTGGACGGAAGTTCAGGGGGCTGGGGAAGCATAATAAAAACCTGGACCCTGCGACGACGGATCTGGTACGGAGGAAAGAGGGGGTATACAGGGTATGGTGGGAGAAGGGGGCATGTTGGAGGGACGCTGGTTCGCGCTCAACGTCGGATCCACTCGACTATACAACGACGCAGCATATGTTGGGTAGTAACTCGGCGACGATTGTGGGTGCATTGCTGATATGAGCGGCGGCATTCCTGAGGTGTCCAACGAGTGCGAAGATTGGTTGCTCGGATCAACATTATTTGACTGTGGAATGAACGGGCGCGCGGCCGGCGGTGGACGAGAAGGCGGTAAAGGAAGCGCCGAGGGATACGGTTGGAAGCCCGGTGGAAGCGCTGCCAGTGGGGCCCCAGCAAGCGACATTGGCGCGGGCGAAGAGTACATTGCGCTCGCATAAACGTTCGCAGAAGATCCTGGAATTTGCTGGTGAGCTGGCTGGACGCGAGACGCGGTGAATGGATTCAAGGATGCAACCGAAGACTGTCGCAGTGGTGATTTGCCAGTCCGTGCTGACGACCTGGACGCGCCGGCAAACAGTTTAAGTACTTCTTCATTCTCTCGCAGTGCAGTATTCGAACTTGCTGGCTATGATTTCGGAACCTGACAAAGAGGGCGCAGACGCTGCCGCATCAGCTGGCTCAGACATCGTGGTTTGGATCTGCTCGGTGGTGTACAGATGAGCCACAAGACTTTGTAATCCAAAAAATTTCCAGGAAAACAACTCACTACTTAGGGGACGTACAGCTGATGGCTCCGTTGACTCGTGGTCAGAGCCTATCGAATGCATTTGGATGGAACCTTCACTGTGGAGCGCGAGACGCTCAGGACCGACGCACCGGAGGGGGGTGGACAAAAATTTACCTAGGGGCCCGGAAGGGCATGGGGAGCAGGCTGATGTTGTGGCTGCGGCGCAGGGGCGTGAGCTTGCGGCCGGGCGGGGTGGATGCGTCTGAGAGACCCGAGGAGCCGACGGTGGACGGGCGACTGTCGACGTCGTCGCGGCGCGGCACGAGACGCTCTTTTTGCGGGCAGGGCCGCCCTCGGGCCATGAGCACTATGGGGTGTGTGAGCTATGAGCCGGTGGAACGAAGGGGAGAATTTACGTCGCGGGAGCCGTGCGTGCAGCGGATACAGTTGGGCTGGTCTCGTCGCACTGGGTGGGTGGTGAGCACACGGATGGCGGGAGAGGCGGGGAGGTCGCCCATGAGGGGGCCGGGGAGAGTGTACGGGCGAGGAGGGCGCAGACGGGAAGCTGCGCGGGGACCAGGATGCGCCGTCGTCGTCGTCGAGGGCGGTGAGTGCGTCGGCGACATGCTCGAGGTCGCTGGTGTCGCTGGACGCGTCGTCGTGCCGCCGCTGCACCATTGAACGAGGACAGGACGTGCATTATGCACGTCCCGAGCTCCCTCCTCGCCTCCTCCGCCTTAAGCCGCCTCGAACAAAGACAGGACGCCCTGCATGCACGTCCTGCACTCCCACCTCGCCTTCTCTGCCTCGGGCCGCCGTGGAGCCATCGAACGAGAAAAGGACGTGCATAACCATCGTTGTTGCCCCTCCGCCTTAGGCCGCCGCGGTTCCCCTAGTACGAGGACAGGACGTATTTCAATCACGTCTTTCCTTCCATATCGCTTCCTCCGCCACACGCCGTCGCAGCACCCTCGAACGAGGACAGAACATGCAGCGGTTACGAGTAGAAGGGGGCGCAGTGCGTCGCAGATGGGCCAGAAATGTCGAGGAAAAGCGTTTGCGGAGCTGCGGTGCAGAGATATATCAGCAACACGGAGGGCCACCGCGCGTGTACGTACCTGTTTCTCTATCCTTGGTTTACCGACTCACTCGGTTGCTCTCAACTCGGTAGACTTCGGATATGAGCATAATGGCAAAATCGGCAAGCGCAGTGCCAGGGAATGTGAGCGTGCTATGCAAGTCTGAATCGTCGACGTCGAGGACCGGCGCGAGAAAGCTTGCTGAGTATAAAATGACCTATGATCACTTAATCACTCTCACCTCTCTCCACCACCAACCAGCTTTCTCTACAACTTGAAACAAATACTCTCTCTCACACCTCTCTCTATCATTCAATCAGCTTACTCTACAACTTCAAACAACTACTCTCACCTATAAAATGTCAGTATGTCCCTCTTTTCATTGCCAACAATTGGTTTATCTTCCTGCAGGATCCCCATTGGAACTCTGGTCCTTGTGACTGTTGCCGACCCTCACTGGCCAGAACACACGCAACATAAAGTCGGCCGCGTTCACGCGATCTTGAACATGCAAACGCTCTTTCCAGGAGTACCAGGAAATGTACGTAGCCCACTTTCAATCTTTCTAACGCTGCTTTCTTTGAAGCTGATTTCTTGACAAGTGCCATTAGGGCCCTCCGGTAATGTAAGATATTCGTTCTCGTATCCTCGTTTATGCTACGTGTTAATCTTTGTAGCAACATTTCTACTTCGTCAGACTTGAGTCCAATGGCCAGACGGTCTTCGTTGAAGGCAGCGAAGTCGTCAAAATCGAGTATTTCATTTCGTTGAACCTCTTTTTTGAATAACTCTAACACTGCTTCTGTAGATGAAAGTCTTTTGTTAGTTCTCGTCTCCCTCACTGCGTGAACTCTGGCGCCTACGCTGTTCCATAGTTACTTTTTTGTAATGCGCGTGTACCCAACGCACGTCATGCCGATGATTTTTGTAGTATTTCTTCGTTTGTAACAAAGCTGGTTTTCTTGCTGGTAATTATGTGAAATGTTAACTGTAGAATAGACTTCAGGGTGTATGAATATCATGTGTGAATGGCATTCGAGTCGGTGTATTCACATCAAGTTTATATGAAATATTCCAACTGGACATCAAATATTTCACCTGTGATTCAGGTGCTTTTGTCTCTGGTAATTGAGTGGGATAAAAGGTTCATATTGCACTTTTACTACATAGACTTCACATTTCAACATATGTAAATCAGCTACTATAAAATTCGTACCTGAAGGCTGACCACACACCTCATTCATGTGCGATGGCGCGTATTCCCTATGAAATTAGAAACATGACCATTATATATTGCACAATCGGCGGTGTAGGTAAGTCTACATCAAGTTTGTATCAAAAATTCCAGCGTCTGTGGAGCTGGTTTTGTATCCGACAGGTGGGTAAAATTGAGCATGTAAAATAGACCTACTGCTACATAGGCATCACATGTACAGACCTGCTATCCAGCTGCGTGGACATTAGATATTTCGGCTGTAATTCAGGTACCTTTCTGTCTGGTAACTGAATGGGATATAAGATTCAGATTACATTCATTACTGCATAAACTTCACGTTCTAACATATGCTAATCAGGTAATCTAACAGGCGAAAGATTTCGTGCCAGGAAGCTGACTTGATGTTTTATTCATGTGCGTTTACACGTGTTCCCGACAAATTTCGAAGACGTGACCTTTACATGTTGTACATTTGGCGGTGTACACGGGCACGTGAGCGACGCGTTCCTAGAATTTGAACCATCGCCTGATTTGGAACTATTCACTTCTGCTTTCCAGTCCACCATGTTCAAGGGCATTTTGCCGTCCAGACGTGTCCCTTCTGGGGATTTCACGATTATCACAAACCTGATTGAAAACGAGGGCAAGGAGAACCAACCAGCGATGCCTAGCCAGCCTCGGATGCCGCTCAAGTCTCGAAGTGTCAGTAAGGGGTTCCTACAGACTGGCGACAAGAAGAGAAAAGCGGAGGCGAAGAAGGCAAAAGAAAACCAAGCGCAGGATACACAGATATCTGGCGAAGCATTTGACAAACTTCTTGTGAGTTTTCCTCCTTCATGCGGTGCGACAAGTGGTAACCAGGTTTCAGGATGATCTCCAAATCCCTTCAACTTTGAGACCAAAGCTCTACGGAATGGACGAGTCAGTCAAGGCTGCCATGATTAAATCCTCTCAGACGATGGCAATCAGCCCAGTGGCGGACAACATGGCTCCGACCACCCCACAAGCCAAGGGCGTACGAAAAGCCCATAGCACCGACTCTATGAACAGTCCCCGCCACCCCACTTTGGCTTCGCTGGCGAATGATAATTCCGACCTTCCATATCCTGGTCTTTCTGCTGCACATGTATCTGCCCACAACTCTCCATACCTTGCAACTCCTCCGGGCAAACTCAGCACTCATACTCGTGGGCTGTCATTTGACGGAACTCGCTTCTTTTCGAGAAGCCAAGTCAACCTCGCCTCTGCCTCTTCCTCCTCCAACCTAGATCTCACCGCCGGCAGTAAGCTGGGCAAGGAAAAGGGCGCACTCTTGACTAAGAACCTGTCCCCGACGAAGTTCTGCAGTATCCTTACTAGCACATCCAGCACAGTGCTAGATGTGGAAGATCTGAAAAAGTTGAGGCTACTTCTGCGAAACGAAAGCGCTGCGTAAGTTCATGATGCATAAAAGCTTCGACAAATGCTAACTAGTAGTAGCTGGTCAGAAGAATTTCTGAAATTAGGAGGTTATGCCGCGCTTTTGACGAGGTTGAATGAAATTCTGGAAGTTGAATGGAGGTGCGACACAAATTCTTCTTGTTGCTCCCTCAAGCTGAGTTCCTTTTAGAGAAGAACAACACGACGACCAAGTGTTGCACGAGCTTCTTCGCTGCTTTAAAGCCCTTTCTACTTCATCCATTGGATGCTTTGCTCTCCGCAGTTCCTGTCCTACGCCTTTTGTTCAGCTCGTTGCCCTCATCTACTCTGACAAGAAGCCGGGCGAAGTTGCCACTCGCCAGCTCATTGTCGAACTCATCCTCCTCCTGTTCGATCTATATCCCCCATCAGCACTCCCCGCGGCCGGTCACAAAGTTTCTCCTAGCTCATCACTGCTCCGCCCCCGAGAGGCATGGCAAAGCCAGACTGCTCTCGTTACCTCTAACCTAATTACCCTCCCCGCTCCGCACAAAACCTTCTTCTCCCTGATCAGGGCGTTGCTGCTGACGCCTGCGCCACCCGCTGCGGAATCGCCGGCCGTGCCTGTCTCGCCACATGCGTTCATCGAGTCGCTGCACCAGCCGAGAATTTACAAGACTTACCTCCAGGAGCTGTCGGATGTCTGCCGGGACTACTTCTGGGTGTTCTGCCATCCTGACAACACGATTTGGATTCTGTCGAAGACGAACGAGAACCATGCGGAGAAACCCAGAGCCCCAGGCGGGATGACTGGCGGAGTAGAGTTCGAAGCCATGGCTTACTTTGTTAGTTCTGCTTTGACTCTTCCAACGTGATACGCTACTGATATTTCATGGATAGACTACTCAACTGAAGCTCGTCAACGCAATTTCAAAATGTGTAGAAACTCTCAATATGCCCAAAGAGCACGAACATTCTGCGTATCGGTTCCACCAAGACCTTTTCCTCTCCGGTCTCGAGCGTATTATCCTCGTATGGCCGTTCTATTCTTTATCTTAAAACAGCAACTTACGCTCTTGGTATAGATCTCGCGTAAAGCATCAACGACATACTACCCAACCTTGCACCTTGAGCTCGCGCGCTATATCGCATACGCCAGCCGTGCGGGGTACGAGCTCCCCTACACCGTCGCACGCCTCATCGGCATGCCTCCGAGGAATCATCAGAAGCCCGACATGCCCCAGGAGCGCAGTGCACCCGTATCTTCGTCTGTGCGCAATACACCCGCGCGCCAGCCCATCACTCCCAACCGCCGCGCGCCAGGCGACACGCCCGCGCTGCCGTCGCCGCGCAAGGTCGAGCCGATCAAATTCGACCAGGCCTAGGCCCGGCACCCGAACGAAATATCTGACGACCCCGAACGAAAATGAACCACTTGGACGGTGTGCGCGCTGCTTTGTGTGCGGCGGGTGCACGCGCGCCTCTTGGACGACTACAAATGATACGAACCAATTTACATACGAACATACATACTCACCTCATGCTCGACTATATATTATTGCTTTCCCGTGTACCAGCTCTACCACCCCGGACTGTATTTCGCGCTTGCCTAACCTTGTTCCTCTACCTCCCAACGCTGATAGATTATCGATCATCCGTGGCCTTGGCGACTTGGTCATGCATGGCTTGGTATAACACTTGTACGCACATCCCCAATCCCCAACGCTTTCGTGTTGTAGGCTGGCCTTAGATTGTAAATGACGTATGTACAGGAAGATTATATGAATTGACAAGGTCAAGGGACTATTGTACAAGCTCAACGCAATCCGACATATTCAATAATGATCATGAGAAGTATACGCGCTCAGGAGCGCTCAGGGCCTAAGGCCTGGGGCTGCTGTTTCTCCGCCAGAATCTCTGCTTTGATGATGTCGGCCAAATGTTCAGCACTTGCCAAGCACGCGCCAGTCTGTCGGTGGGAGCATCAGTCAACAACACCCTATTCTCGGTGCACAAAACAGTGGCAACGCACCGTATGCCCAGACACGATCTCAGGGAAGATCGACGCGTCGCACACGCGCAACCCTCTTACGCCGTACACGCGCAGCTTCGCATCGACGACGCCGCCCGCGGCGCGCGGCGCCATACGCGCCGTGCTCGTCGGGTGGTACAGGGTCTCCACGCGCGCACGCACAAGGTCCGCGAGAGCCGCGTCGCTCTGCGCATCGAGCGCGCTGTCGAGCATCGGGCTCGCGTCGGCGAGGTCGAGCCGCGCGGGGAGCGGCGCCTCCTTGCTGATCCGCAGGATCAGGCGGATGCCGCGCACGAGGCGCGCGATGTCCTCCGGCGCGCTGAGGTAGCTGTGTACGGCGCGGTTAGCTGTTAGCAACCCGACGCGGAGGACACGCGCGGTAGGAATGAACGCACTTGGGGTCCATGGAAGGGGCATCCCATGGGCTCGCGGATTTCAGACGCAGAGTGCCACGGCTTAGCGGTCTGTCGACAGTTTAGTAGAGCACTGCTTGAATTGTTTGCTGGGGCTACTTACCTGAGGAGGCACACGTGTATGGCGAAAGTATGCATCGGAAACATGACCGCACCGTGGTCCTGTCGTTTCGTTAAGTGCGCGCAAACTGGGATAGAGTGTAAACACGGATACTTGCCTTGTACGCCATCGGTGTAGTGAAAAGTTCGATGTCGGGGCTGTCGGGGCCCGACGTGCTACTAGTTATCGTGTCGGGGAACTTCACTTTAGGGAATAGCTTGGGGTCATCAGTGCGCACGAACGCGGCGGTCTCGCCAAACTGTAACACATCATGAACGGGCCAAGTCGCGTTCAGTAAGTTTAACCACCCACATTATTCGCCAGCGCCCCACGCCGCGTGGTGAAATATTGAACGGCTGACCCGATTAATTTGATAGCTTCGATGGGTCCACGCGGCTGGACATGCTTTGGCGAGTCGTTGTGCTTGTTCTTGAAATAGATGTCCACGACTGGATGGTCGACGAGGTGCGAACCAACACCTGGTAGGTCCTGCACAACCGGAATATTGAATTTTGCAAGGTGCTCAGCGGGGCCGATGCCTGAGAGCATGAGGATCTAGGACATGGGGAGTCAGGATTCGTGCATACACTCTGTGCTGTATAAGTGGGTGACCTGAGGCGTATGCACTGCTCCCGCCCTATAAGCCTTCCTTGTGAGTGCGCAAAAATGAGCAATAATCGTATCACACTAACGAAACGATAACCTCGCGTCTCGCACGCGCCGTAAACCGCTTCCCGCCCTGTGACTTGGCGAACTCGACGCCAATTGCTTTGACTTCGTTCCCGACCTTTTTGGTTAGGATCTTCGTGACCTGAGCATGGATCACAACCTTGAGGTTCGGGCGCGCCAGTACGTCGTCCGTGAAATACCCCGATTCGGAGGAAACGCGCGTGCGTGATTCGTCGATGTATGTCACTAGGAGCATATCGCATTCAGATAGTCACCTAAATCTACTGCATAGCGGGCTGCTCACTGATCTGCAGATTTTTTAGCTTAATTTCTAGTTACAACCTCTGATATAAGTCAAAACTCACCCTGTTCACACCTCGCGTGCCAAGACCCGCGTTGAAATCGGGGCTGTACGGAATGCCGATATTCATGCAGGCTTTGATAAAGTCTTTCGAGCCTTCGGACATTGTGCTGTGGTAGCCGATGCGTATAGGACCGTCCTTGCCTTTGTTGGCACTTTTCGCATCGGGAAAGTCGGGGTCGTCAACGAACCTTTCGAACTTCCTGAAATAACTAGCAAATTGCAGCACATATAAGTTTGTATAACTGCCCATTGGCTAATGGAGTGGGCTAGCGACTTACCGACCAAGATTCTTCCATGACCATGCATCATCCTGTACAATTTCAGCCCATTGATCGAAGTCCGCTGGGGCGCCATATTGAGCCCTATTCTCAATAGTTTGGGTAAAAGTAAAAGCGCGAATATGTATGATGGGCACACATTTGAGCATTGATGGAAGAACCTGATGATCAGTCTGTAAGCCACAGGATTGTCGCACTATAAAAAGAAAACTCACATCCACCCAGCATTTTGCCTGATGAAATGGCACTGTCATTAATTTCGTCGAACATACAGACTGTCACCTTAGAGCGCACCTCTGGGCCAGTACTTCTTCTTGTCCTCAGCGTTGGTCTGCGGCTCGGTGTAAAAATTGTACACGTGCTTTCCTCGGAACAACAAGGAGAATGCAACAGGAATCCGACTCAACAGCAGACTCTTTCCACTGTTAGGAGCATTTCAGCCGTTAAATCGTCACGATACTGGGAAGCATACCTGACGCCAGCCTCCAAAACGAGTACTTTAACTGTCGGGTCTTCTGAAAGGCGGGCTCCAAGGACACACCCTGCAGTACCTGCCAGAATTCACAACCCCTGAGATCCTTTACCTTCTGAGTGGCTTTGACCAACGACGAACCTCCACCGACAATTATAATATCATATTCCTCCGAGTTTGGTAGAGCAGCGGGGTCGGCTATAAGCTTGTCGCCGGTTCCCGAAAAGATTTGGCGCAAGAGGAGACCCACAACTACAGCAGAGAAGCTGAGAACCTTGTTTGACGATTGCGAGCGGGTGCTAGCAAGACCAGCGACTGCGAGAGCTGCCAGGACGGTAAACGAGTTCCGGCGGGAAAGAAGTGCTGGAGACATGGGCGTTGGGTATCAGGATATTTAGCGCTTGTCTCGACGGAATAATCAAATTATAGGTGCATAAATATATGCTTCCTGAGAAGTTACTGGTCATATGCTACTGCAAATCTTGCCATGATCCCAGGCTCGGAGAGGCTAGAACCATAAACAGACGCCCACCATCTGACCCGATCTGCTTCATTGTCAGCTGTGCAATTCCGGTCAATATTTGAGTGCCGCTGGCCGTGAATCCGACTTTCTTGTCGCATGTGCCATCCAAGTATGTACTTAGTTGAATAGTCGCTGAATTTGATTTCAATTCTGCAAAGCATCTGAATCAAAGCCTCTCTCACGGCCTTCAAACGACCTTCCATGAGCCGGAATTGACAAGTCAAGGCTCGGAATGAGGCCGAGATAAGAACAGACTAAGAACAGACTTGAGATCTTGGACGTTCATGATAATGCGGCGGCCAAGCGGCGGCCGCGAAAAGAGTCACGAGAACATCCCGTCCACAGGCATGACCTGTGACCTGCGACCTGCGACCTCGGCTGAGTTCACGGCCCGCTCAACAGATCAATCTATAACTTAGATAGCAACCTTACCTACATTAGATAACGTTGAATAGAATTAAATAATTAGAATAATAAATACCACTACGGCGTCACTCGGTCGCCAGGGTTGGTTTCGACCACCTTACAGGTGGGTCGGGGGTTGCCGAGCAACGCAAAAATAGCTGCTTGGCGCGATGCTTGGCGCGATCCAACCTTTGGATCCCCCAGCGATGGTAGCCCCACCTCCCGACGATGGGTGCTTGAACGCTCGGCATCCTCCGCAATCGCCATCAACGATGGAGAATCTGCCGTTCCTCAGCTCCTCGCCCATTCTCGTTGCCCATGCACGTCGCCTGTTCCCTCTAAACACTACCTAGTCGCGCCTCTTATCGTATCACGCCAATGGACCCTCCCGGTCTCTCTAGATATCGTGCCAGCCAACCAGCTGTGAGCTTTGGCCCTGGGTTGCATTTTGTTAGCCCGCAGAAGCGCGCCCCAAAGAGGAAGCTCGTTCGTACTGCAGTAGCCTTCCTCGACCTAGACGTAAGACGACGCCGAGCCCAGAAAGAGTTCGATGAGTTATTCTTCCCAACCACGGCTGCTCCAAGCCTCGATGAACCCATTCCCTCCGATGAACCCATTCCCTCCGATCAGATGGAAGTCGATCCCGATACCGAATGGGTGGACGAAGAGGAGGATGAATCTAGTTTGAATGCCCCAAATGCACCAGAAGAACATACGGCACCTCCGATGAAGTCTAGCAAGAGCAAGCGTCTCATTCCAGACATTCGCTCAATCAACCTCTACTGCAAATGGCGCGTCCTTCTCCCCACTCTTGTCGAGTCCCTTCTGGCGTACACGGTGGATTCGATCGGAAAGGCTTCTCGACCAGTTGAAGGAGACATAGAAGCAGTCTGCGGAATGGAGGGGGCGTCATTCTGTGAGATATCAGAAACGTCTGTCTTATGCTTGTATTTTGACCGTATGTACCAATGACATATTTTATTCCGTTCCAACTTCCGTTGTCTCAAGAAGTTATAAAATTGCAGATTTCAAGACCTTGAAGATTAAACATTGCGCGTGCCACACTCTCCCCCAAGTTCTTGTACTACACGGCCTATTCCCAACCGCCCCAGATCAAATTCGAATGGCTGTGTCAGTTGAGTTATTAGACTTCTACAGTGCCTTGTTTGAGCGCTCTTGCGACGCTGTCAATGCAATGGCTGCAGCGCTGAATACCTTCTATAATCGACGAGGGCTGTTTCTAGTCAATAGCAAGGTTCGTGTTGTGGCAAATTCTTACGTTTGACGTTGACTGACGAAGTGGACAGGGTGAACGTTTCAAAGAACCGTTTCGTCGCGGGATGGGATACGCTGCGCAGTGGCTTGACGGTCTGCGAGTCTTGGTGGAAAAAAATACCGAGTCTCTTCTAGAGCAAGCCGATGTGTATTTACAAACCCAGCTTTCTTCATCTCCTGGCATCCTTCCACCGCCTTTCGATCCAGATCTCTCCAGTGTTCAAGACGCTCAGCCGCAGCCTTGCATCCCTGATGCTCCAGTTGCTTCTGACTTTTACCCGTTACCTTTGAAGCAACCACCAGTATCGCCGACATCGCCTCCACCGCTCGAATCTCCAGAAGAATGCATGAGAGAACTTCGCCAGCTGTGTCCTGCTTGCTTTGGAGGAGGGAAACACGGAAGGCCGCTTGAAGAGTACGTTCACCTATACTTTCAGATTATGCGAAAACTGATACGTTGTTTTTGTAGTGGAGGTGACTTCCAGATAGCGACGGATGGCAATTTCCATCACCGCCATCTTGTTTCTGGGGGTAAGGGCATTGATTTTCATGAACCCAGACACATCATACCCAAATCATTTGTCGACCACGTTGGCACTATGATTCAACGAGCAAGAAAGTCACCTCAAAAGAGCCGAAAACCCAAGGTACCTGACTCAGCTGTCGACGAATGTGAAAGATCGCATGAGGCTGCTGATGGTGATAAAAAGAAATCGCTATCTCATCAAGGCCGCTATGACGACATGGGTTGGATGTCGCTTGTCTGCCGACACGATATTCCACTGTTCTTCGCAAATATAGACACACCCGGCGAGCAACAAAAATACGCCATTGCTCTTATTTTGTGGTTCTTCAGTAGAATTCCATCCAACGCAACAGTCACGGTGCTATATGACATAGGCTGCGTTCTGGATCGAAGTACGCAGATGGTAGGCTTTTCTTTTTCTGCTGGACCAGGCGCTGATCTTCATATGCCAGTACGACATCTTGCCAGCGCAGATTCGTCCTCGCGTTCAATTCGTTACGACGGCGATGCATGCTTACGGTCACCAATGGTCATGCCAGTTACTGTACAACCCGCGACTCTGTCGCGGGTTGGGCCTGACTGATGGAGAGGGCGTGGAACGGACGTGGTCACGCCTTCGAAAACTAATTATACTAGTGAGGACGTCATCGGTAAGTCTATTATATCACAGCGCTGAGCATACTCGCTTGATTGGACAATCACTCACAAATATCATTCCAGCAAGCTCGCCGACTCTGGTTGACAGATCGGCAGCTTTCTGCAATTGCATATGATTTGAGGACTGACCTCGGTGAATGGCTGAAACGCCGCCGTCGTATAGGCATTGAAGAACAAAGTAAGAAATCGAGAGCAATAATTGCAAAATGCGGGATGTCGTTGTCAGAGCTCCGCGCTCAGTGGGATCTTCAAAAGGCTGCGCAGTCGTCTATCAGAGCACGTAAGAGCAGTTACTAAGTATGTTTCAATGGCCAGGGGCTCACTGCCTATTTTACTTTCTTAGACGCGCCGTCCAGGTTGAAAAAAGAAATTGACACAATTTTGAGTCTCCAGGGCGACCTTGACACAGTTGAAAAGGCGATCAACACTACAAAAACAACACTAGCGACGTCAGCAACTCCGGAAGAGTCGAAAGGCATCCTCAAAGGTCTTCTGGATATGCACACAAAATTCTCAGACGAGGTTGAGGCGCTATATGTTTCGCTTAACATCCATGACTCCTATCCTGACCTAAAGGGAGCTTCGCTTGAGTTTGTAAGAACTCTTTTGATGGCTCACGATCTCAAGATAAACATCAGAAAGCGCGCCATTGGAAGTTTCTTCGAGTGGGATCGGCTTGACCAAGCAGTTGGCGGTCGAAATCAAGCACTGGGTAAGTCATCTTCAATCGTAATCTGCTCAGATACTTACAGTATAATTAAGGAACCAAGCTTCATCAACAAACGCGAAAATCCATTGCCAAACGAGCACCTGCACTTATAGCCGCGATCAAAAAGTTCAACGGCTACTGCGATAAACTTGAAGATATGCATAATCCAGAGTGGAGTATACCCTTACCGCTTCGCCTTCCCACCAAGATAGCAGACCTGCGAGACCATTCTAGTCTAATGGAAGACGTGTGGATAAGCACCTCTGAGACGACGCAACAACCCTGGCTCGATAATCCCGATGTGCGAGCAGGAATTCGTGCAATGATAAAGCTGGATCGCTGCATTGAAGAGCAACGTCGGCTGGGTCTTGAAGCGGATAACATGTGCGCATGGTTTCGAAGAGAGCTGGGAGCAGTGGAATTGGCAATTAGAACGCCTAAATGTGAGTACGTTGCCGCGGACCGTTAAACATGCACTGAATGTGCTTGTACCTTAAAGGCAACCCATTCCGAATTCAGCTTGGACAGTATCGTGACCACCTCCTCCATCTCAAAATAAGATGGGCGAATCCGCTGGCATCTTCAATTCGATTCGACTCACATGTTGCGGAGGCATCCTCGGTAGCCTCAAGACTAACCGGGCACTCAGAAATATCATTCCAATGGAGCTATGTCTCGAACGCCACTGAAGTCGATGCAGACGCTGACAACCAAGATGGCGAAGAAATGGATGCAAACCTTCCACACCACGAACTTCTAGCGCGAGACGAGGAAGTGGGGGCCATTGTGGCGTCAGAAATCTTCGAGGGGGAAGACAGTGATGATGAAGATTCCGTACTGCGTAACCCTCCAGCCTTGGCCATGGCGCAAGATGTTTCGGATGACGACGACGTAGTTTTTCTGGGGGTCTCTCAGGCGAAGAAAGCGGAAGGTAGGGACGTTGTGACTATGGGGTACTGCGAAAATGCCATGAGTTTTTCTTGGACGGCACCGGTACGATATAACTCTATTGCTACAAGAATACCATGATACTCACTGTATATCCAGCTTCTTGAAGAGGACGTTGACCTACTTCAGTTTATAAACCGAGCAGAAGCTTTGCAAATAGACAGCAATCGCCACAACTGCTGTCAGTCTCAAGGCTTTGACTTAGGTCCTACGGAACTTCAGATTCTTAGTACTAAGGACAGCCTTCTCAACGACATTTGTATGAACGGGTTATCAAATCTCCTCAAAGCACTGTTCGTCAGGGATTCCTGGCACCATTCCTCGGCCAGTCGGTGCGCAATTTTTTCGACTTATGATCTCCACCGAATCCGCTCCAATGCTACCGACTACGAACTATGGAGAAGCACACGCCACCTCAAGTTCTGGGAAATGGATATATGGATTCTTCCTATTCATAGGCGTACGGAAAGCCACTGGGTGTTGGCCGTCTTATACCTTCAGCGTAAGGAAGTTCATGTTTTCGACAGTTTAGCTGGGAGGGCATGGAATCAAGACATCAAGGTATTTTTAACTTTTAATTCATCGACACAGTTCTAATTGCCTTTCACCAGAGCATATCCCTTTTCCTTTTTCGATTGGTTCAGCTGGCGAATCGCTATCAGCATCCCATGGCAACCAACGTGGGTGGGTGGGTTGCAAAGCCTGGCATTGTACGCAAAATTTCGTTTCAAATCGTTGAGCTCTACTGACTCGGAATTGTTTGCCAGATTGAGGCCGTACAGACAAATGGACACGACTGTGGATTGTGGGTATTGATATGGATTGCCTGTGTTCTAAGAGGGTACGGCACCACCGCTAGGACGATTGACGAAAGTGTGATGCCAGCTTGGAGGATCGCACTGCAAAATTTAATTTGGGCTGTATTACCCATCACTACTTAGGTACATGCAATCGAAGTTTGTCATTTGCTCAGCATGGCTAGATTACGCTGCCTACCATCAAAGAAATCAAAGAATGATCAAGCAGACCCAAAACAGAAGCAAGTGTCGCTTTGTGTCCCGACTCCCACTACCGCCGTCGCTTCGTACCCCACTACCCCTGCCGCTGTTATAACATGGACAATAACGTGAGTTATTCAATTGACAACTGATGTTCACGCTACTCATTTTCACTGCCCATTCAGCCGCCTGACTCTCCAGGAGATGTGAATGCGTTGGTTGAAACTCCAGATCCGCTCACATTGCCGCAGTGGAAGTTTATAAAATATGCTGCAATATTTTACCACCAAGCAGAGAAAGAGTCTGCTTTAGAATCGTATTTTACCCTCGTGAACAGGCTGTATCATGATCGTTGGCCCGAAGAAGGCTACGAGGAAAAAGTACGTCCGCTTGTTTTTGGACCTTGGTGGGAGGGCCGCCTCTCATTTTGATTGTTAGCTTCGAACACACGTCCTGGATGCCATGCTTGACACGGTGGACGCCATTCCGTCTAAACACTGGAGGGATGCTCTTCACACCAAGTATGGCCGAGCTTGCATGGTAAGGAGCTAGTCCTCAATTCTTCGCCTTCAACCTTACAATTTCTCCTTGGCAGAACAAGATTCCTCTCGAGACGGAAGAGTTCTTGGTCGAAACATTCGGAGAGAATGCCCTAAGCTTCCTGAGCTCTAGGGCCGATTTGCAGAGTGGCCCCCTCAAAGAAACTGGCAAAGACGACGATAGCGGTGATGCAGTTGACGACACTACGGTGATCGACTTTGGGCCGTCTCTTGGCCCTGGTTGGACCTACATGGAGGATGGTCGCGGTATTTCTGGTCCTTTCGATTTTGTTTTCCGGGAAGCTCACGTCATCCCATATCCGTGGATGCAATCCGCTCTTCCTGCTCCGAAGAAGCGCATTATTAACCATTACAAGTAGTACGGTCACACAATTCTTAGTACGGTCATACAGCTCTTATATCAGATGTACCAAATATCCAGATTCTTACTCTTGAGACCAATGCTAGTCGTTTTCAATCGCATTCATTTCAATTGCAAAGGCGAAAACATGTTTTCATTCCCGTTGAAGTAAGTATCAGAGACATTGCACTGGCATACCGTTGCCAAAGTCCACGCGTAACTTGTTTGCAACAAACGTTCATCATTCCCTTTCTGTCTTGCTTAGAGTTACGTCGTACACAAAAAGGTAGATTGCTGTAAATAAGGCATATTACATCTATCTAGATACATTGACAAATTGAGACGGTCTCTGAGGTAGCTTCGGTCTTCCTGGGCCTGGGCCTGGGTCGGATTCGCGGGCGCTCGTTGCTGTCCTCGTCGTGATCCCGGAATTTCCTCTAGCGGTGTTGTCAACTCCTAATTTGGAAAGGCAGGAGTGAAAAAAAACAGTACCTTCGCTAAGATCCCTCGGCGCGCTTCGGAGATTGTCATGTAGGTGGTCCACGAAAATTGCGTAGGCCCTTCTGGCGCTAACAAAGACGCTACCTCAAGCTCCTCTCTGATCCACTGCAGAGGAGGTCAACTAGATGGTGTGTAAGTGAAGGGTAGACGGCGTACCTCCTTCTGGTGCTCAATGCCATCATTCAAAAAGCTGATTTCTCCGCCATAATCCTGGAGCTTGAGGCGCCATCGTATGAACCAGAAATCGAACAAACGTTCAAAAAACGTGTTCGCATCGCATGCTTTGAGGTGCCGCAAGTATGGGGCAAGAGAATCTATGAGCACCAACTGCTCTGCGAGCTGCTCTGAATATATATCCTGTAGAAAGTTAGTAATTAGTTCTATGAGAGTAAAATCAAAGTAGGAGATTATGTGCGAACCATAGAAAAAGTAAATGCGCCGACTGCGTGGTAGAGTAGAGATGGTGGTGGTTGGTGGTTAAAGGTAGAAGGCAGGCATGGGGCCTTTTATAGTAGCCAACGCGCCAGCATACAGACGGAGTTGCAACGCACAAACCCAGCTTGGACAGTTGGGATGGGATGCTACCTTAATTAAACGACGTCGCTTCTCACCAATATCCGTTCCCGTCTTCGCTCAGATGGGCCGTCCCCGCCTGTATCATTGCGCGGAGGAAAAGGCTGCAGCTAACAAGGAAAAAAGTAAACGTCATTATGAAAAGTACGTGAAGCACCCACTAAAACATGCATTGAGTGACGAAGAGCTCTGTTTAGAAATAAGCGCTCAATTAACAAAAAGAGGAGAAAATCATATGCTTACCAGCGTCGATCTCAGAGGTATGTAGATTACAAAACAACATCTACAGTCCTGAGCCGTACTTTGTTTGACAGGAAGGAGGAATTGGCAGTTCCACCGAAGGAAATTCAGCCAAGTACATTGGCAGTCGATCCACTCCAATCGTGGATGGAAGGCGTAGAGAGGGTCCGCCGCTGCCTTAATAGAGCCACTGAAAGCGATCCACGAAACTACGTTGAACAGATTTGTTCAACGTTCCTCGATAGCCATGACAAGGACCTGATCCACGAGAAGGTAGTCAGATTAGGTAGGCTGCAGAAATCAGCCTACCGTTACGAAAATGAGGTCTATGCGCTGGTGGGGGTGGCCGAAGAGTACGAAAGAGCATCTAAGGTAGTTAAAGAGGTTAACCAGGTTTTGAGCTGGGCGGAGGAGATCTTCTGCTATGCAATGGTCGATGTTATAGAGGTTCGGGATCGCTATGCAGCGAAAGAGTTCATGTATCAAGCCAATTAGTAGTCGGTACTATTTCTTCGAAGTGGTTCAGTACAAGTTCAGTACCAAGTTTGTAACGTCCTTGAGAGCTGCAACTGTTCAGTGTTGATGTCCAGAGCTGAATTCTGAAATATTGCAGCAGTGGCAAAGAGGTAGGCCGAACGTTTGACCTTTGAGAGCAATTAGTAGCAGACGGCTGCCAGAGCGTGAGCGCTTCCGAGTCAAGTTGAGCGTTAGCAGGTGTTAGCGTCTATGCTAATGTTACATAACTTGAAGTGCTTACTTAGATCGGAGTTCAAATTTAAAAAATGAATGTTATTCAACATAGAAAAATTGCATATCAACTCAAGAGACTTGCTTTTTTATATAGCGACCTCATATTCTGTATGTGCTTAATTGTGACTTTCGAGTGATATAAGTTTGTTATGGGGTTATGACCAAGTATAATAAAAGTCAGACGAAGACCGCAAGAACGCAAGATTCCAAGCACTATTCACGATGAATCACCCCTTGCTGCACCTACGGCTGCCTTGTTACTTGACCAAAACAATTATTGCATTAATCACAATTTGGAGTCGTAATAGACTGATAGAATATCATCGCTGATTAATAAGGACTTTGCATTGGTGCGCTACGGATACGTTTCGAATACATCACTCTCCCTGCCCATAAATCTAGATAATCTGCCAAAATCTTGAAGACTAGCAGCGCAACTGGCTGCGTTTGTCTCTCCATGGCCTGATAGGCATATCCTAATGATCTATACGCGCGTTTCATCCAGATAACAAGTCGAATGCGCTAGCTATATCTAGGTTTTTGAAGAAACAATCATGAGCGTCCATCACATCGAGCAATATCCAGGCGGCGTTCTCACCTAGGATATTGCAGAGCATCCGGAGTCCGGATTGCACCGTACGCGGCGAGCCCGTGAGTTTGTAACCTCCCTCCCAATTGGTCATGGGCGTCGGATTTGCGCAACAATGCTGAGCACACCGCACGGCTGTCGACGGTGATAGCCTATAGGCAGCACGTAAGACACCCGTCTCACAGACGGTGGTGCAAAGGGCATGTTCTGAATGTCAAAAAGGAAGCACGAAGCGTCGGGCAGATGCAATGGCGTCCGATGCAGAGCGTCCGCAATAAAAAAGGGTAACCAGGCGCGGGGCCGATGGAGGGTAGTCCAAATTTTGCAAGACCCACCTGGGCGTGGTATGGGTCTGCGCCTATTCTTGATACAGTGTCCAGTGGGGGTGCCTACGCAAAAGAGTGAGAAGAATGGCCAGGCCGACGAGCAAGAATAAGATGTACCGAGGGGAAGGCAAACGAACGTCGCGGAGCTCCTAGCGTCGCATCTGACCTGAACCCAGCTGCCCACCTGTGTAAAACAATAGCAAAAGTAAGTACCAGACATTGAGATTTTAAACAGTAGGGTTCAGAGCAGCAAAAGTGACGGCCGGATGCGCCTAGCTTTTGTCCTGCCATTTCTGTTCGGCGGCGGCGTCCCACCTAGAAGCGATGGGCGAGCTTGGTGCTGAGCGCTGATGGCCGACAGGCGCCTCAACCAACGCCCCGCAGTGCCGACCCTTGACTCCATGCGTCAATCTTTGAGCTCAGCTGAATAAATAAGCGACAATTACCGTCGAGATCCACGGCGCGATTGACGGTGCTGAGTAACAAGATCGCGGATGCAGAGAGGGCCGGCGTTTTGGTTGTTCAGGGTTGTTTTATTCCTACACAGCTGGAAGATGATAGCCTACGGGCGCCTCAGTCGAGTAGCACGGAGCCCGCGGGGTCCTCAATCCATGCTGCAGTATTGCGTCAATACTTGGGGGCTGCTGAAGAGGAAAGCGGAGCTTACCGCCGAGTTCAGAACAACAAGCTGTTAGCGGTACGGACGGCGCTGCTGTATTACCCAGCACTGATGAGCGCAAGAGGTAGAGAAGCGGGTATTCACGCGCGGGGCGTCGTAGAGATCGGGTGTACGTAGTGTTGGCGCCCACATCGGGGTTGGCGCTGGTATCAAACGAGAGCGCCGGTCGTGTCCACGAATGACGACGGAGCTGAGATTCTTTTTTCCTTGGGGGCATGGAAAAGCTGGTGGATAAAAGCTGGTGGATAAAAGTGGGGCGATGAGTCCCGTTCGCCAATAGGGCTATGTATCTGTGCTGATGCAGACGGCGACGAGGGTGCGGCGATGGCGAAGCGTGCTTGGCGATCGGTCAGCAGGGAAGCGGCTTCGGGAGGAGGAATGGCGGACGAGCACGTCCACGGCGACGATGAGCAGGGCAGTAGCCTCGTCGACTGCGGGTGGCATGTGGACGCCGTAACGAGACGGCCGACTTTAGAACGAGACGCGTAGCCCGAAGATGTCACGTGATTTGAAGCCCCGTTTCATCAATATGTATTGTGCCACCATCTTCGCGTACAGCTGGCTCAGGCTGGCTCCTGTTTGCGCCCTCTGACATTGCGCGGGTCAGCCCAACCACGCCGTGCTAGCGCCTGCCCGCCCCCCTCGCAATCTCGCGTCCACCTGCCACGGCGTGAGCGAGACGACCACATATGTCTAGTCCACGAAGCTGTTTATGTGCCATAAATACAGTCAATATAATTTCTTCGATTGAAACTCTGAGCGACATTTTCATAGATCGTACTAGTACATATCTAAGTTACCCGTGTCCATTTTATACAGCTAGTATCCTGTCGGCAGCTGCTTTTGCAACGGCCTTCAGGGCGGTCGCATGGCTCTTTGAAACGCAGGCATTTTCAACCAAAGACATGAATCTGTCGAAGTCGTAGTCCTTGCGATCGCTAGTTGATGCAAGAGCGAGATCGAGGGCTTGGGTCGCCTCTTGAGCTGCCGTTACAGCAGCGGCGTTCAGATAAGCTAATTCGGCAGCTTGCTCAGGCGTGATAATTCTCCTCTCCCATGATTCAACGGCGACCGCAGGGGGCTCTGCGTCTTGCGGTCCTTCTATATCTAAAGCATCAGTTGCAGTGAAGGCGGCGCAGACCGAGGGAGAGGACTGACTGGGGTCGCGGCGATAGACGAGGTCATCGACGTTGAAGAAGCTGGGATTGAAGTCGTCGTCAGTCTGGCGACTCTGGCCCTCGGTCGGCCATTCGTATTCAGCCTCGATAGGGGAAGGCGGTGGGGACCTAAAGCCCGGAGCGGGCGGATGGTCGTCTTCGTCTTCCGAGTCGTTCGCCGTTGGTTCAATGTTGAGGCCTGACCTACGAGAGAACCAGACGAGGCTAGCCTGCCAATCCATGCGTTTTGAGGTTGGAGCGCAGCCAATAAAAACCGCACGCCGTCCGCCACGCAACTGAGATCCGCGATGGGCTAGAGAGATGACTTCCGCGTCGGGCGGCGGGCGAATGTCGTGCACTAGGCAGCCAGGAACAACGTAACCAGACCCGTCATGCTCGGGACAGCCAGCGCCTGGCGGTTGGTAGTAGAATCAGGCAGGCGCAAAGTGAAGAGAAACAACTTACCCGATACTATTTTAACCCCCAGGTCTTCGTACTCGGCTATGTGGCAGCCTATAGTAGAGCCGTTATTTCAAAAGACTTGCCGAGTGATCTCGGCAAAGCACGCACCCTCGTTGCATATATAAATTCTGCTGCCGCCGGTGCACGAGCAACATAGAGCAGGAGTGCTAGCGCTTTCGCAGGGGGAGTCGGCGGGAGACATGATTGGGGGTTAGGCTTAGAATTCCAACCAATAAAACCCAGTGCCCAGTTCATTTAAATGCGTCTGGAAGCGGCAAATGCCAAAAGTAGCACTTGGACTCCCTTCATCTTGTTGCCAGAAGGCGCAACTTCTAATCTACACAGCGTCGCAGGGCCCAATCCGGTTCGCATTCTTTTAATGAACGAAGAGTGAACAAAGGTGGGCTTAATTAGATGGAAAGAAAACACCGACTTTCAAGGTAAACTACACTACGGCCGGACTTTACGAGTTGCGCGGAAGGCTATCTACCGTAGCCAGCAGATCCAAACCCCTCTGCCACTTGTAGGGACGAGCACTCAACTGCTCGTGATAGAGCTCAGGGTTTTTAACTTTACACTCATTTACTAGGCAATATCCGTAGTCCACCCACTGAAACAGCCCGCCTGGCATATACTGGGTGAAGGAGCTCCGGGTATCGCCTTCAGCAACGGGCGTGTTCGAATGAGTGATCGTGGCCGATGGCAGCAGAATGAGAGCTGCGGGGGGAAATTCGATGACGAGTCGCAGCTCCCACAGAACAATGTGGCCACCTTTCTTGGGGTCGAAGTTACCCAGCGCCTGGATAGCACACCACCCGAAGGCGAGGTTCAAGGTGTCGCGGTGGGGGTAGGTCCATACGTTGGGGCCGAGGTTAAAAGCGGCGGTGGGATACACGCTGATGTCAGCGGGGAATATGCGCTTGAGATTCGGCGTGTTCTCATACAACTCGTTCAGTTTTTCCCTCGTGTCCTTGTAGAGCTTTGGCGCAAATAACGACAGAGAATCTGAAGTGAAACAGAGCCAACGTTCAGCAGCCTGGACGGTAGAGACTCGCAGATTGAACTTACAGCTGGCAAAAGCGGCAAGCTTCCGAACGTGAGGGTTTTTGAGCAGGCGGGCGACCGTGGCTTCTTGACCTTTCGCGCTTAAGTTGATGGGGTTGACAGTGCCCTTGCCATGCATTGCTCCGACGTTGATAGCGGGAAAGTGCCCGCGATTATGCGGAGCCGCGCGCTCCATCAAACCCGTCGTCGCTCCTTCAGCCACTAAAGTCTCGTGCAGGGACAGAGCGGAAGCTTTGTATGCATTTTGTTTGGGACGGCCCACTAATGCGACGCAGACGCGGTCATGTTGGTCGACAACGAGGAGCGGATCGCTGGAAAAGTCAAAGGGTTGGAACGGCGCGCAGGAAAAAATCTACTTCTGCTTCTACTCACATTCCATTCCATTCCACTGGCGTAAAGCCGCGCTGTTCCACCAGCACCTCCTTACTAGCGTCTCGAGGCATTGCATTTTTTGAAGCATTTTTAGCAACGTAGCCTCCGGCCGCGGCGGGTAAATTGGCACTGTCCAGGCCAACGGAAATAGTCGGAGCGCCGTGGATGTATTTCTCGAAAGCCGCCTGAGATGGACGATGGCCGTGTTCAATCTTCTGCGCGATGCGGCGATTCCGACGGCGCACGTTGTCCTTTGACATGACTCCGGGGGTTGGGGACTTTTTCTTTCTTCCCGACGTTTTGACCTTCTTCTGACTGCGGCGCGCTGTGGTTTGTGGCCTACGTTCGAGCACTGCGGCGTTTGGTCTCGGATGAAGGCGGTCTGCATCCGCCGAGTTTTGAGCGGGAGAGGAGGCGCAAGGGAACGCGACGGGGGTAGCCTGACACGGAGGGGTTGGTTGAGGTGCTGTCGCCGCCCCCATCGCCTGAGCTGGAGACTCGGACGGCGTCACGTCGATGTCGTCCTGAGCCTCTAGAGCCTCTGCATTTGCAATGGATTGACGTAAAAGTGCGGCGTAGTCGAAATCGTCGGGAGCCTTTATGACTCGCCACGGGGAGTAAGATTTCCCCGAGCGTGTCTAGCGACTCCGGTTGGAACGACTGCGGGCGCGATTGACGGCGTACTCACCGAGCACTTAGGGGCGAGGGTCGACTCCATGGTTCGGACGGGTGCTGTTCTGGTAAAACGAGGCGGCGGGACCTGGAGAAGTCAGTGGTTAGCACTATGCGGGGCGAAGTCAAGTCGTGCCGCGCTCGTTCCGGGTACAACGCCGAGGCGTTCGAAACATGAGCGCAGAGCGGAAGGACTCACCGACCGACGACGGGGTGAGCCCGAACACAAGTCCAATTCAGATAGCTTCGGCGGGGAAGCTGGAGCGAGAACCTGGGCTTTAAGAGGATGAGAGGACGAAAGGTGGGGGATGAAGATTTTCGCGCATTGCGTCTTTTATCTGCGCCTGCGCGTTCGCTGAAACGAAGTTTAACTTTAAACACAGCGCGTTGCTGCAACTAAGCACGTAAGTTTGGTAAGAAATGGTGTGTTGGAACAGAAGATCTGCGTGCTCCGCAGTGCTTCTGCTACTCACTGAATTAACTTGGGCGCTGAAGTAGCTTCAGCTTGCAAACATGCTGGGAAGAAATCCTTAACGATGTGGGAGGGAAGTGGAATGCAGCGTTGGTAAGTAAGTACCCGTGCGAAGCGTAGCGTATGGGACGGTAGGATTTTTAATATCCGCTGATCCGGTTCGCAAGCAGCGTTTTGTTGTCTACTCAGTATGTTTTAATTTCACTAGCATTCTTTTCACCTTTTGATAGCCATTCTCGAGCTCATCCAAGAAGTGCAACACAGCGAATGCTAATTTGATATAATTGTTCCCTTGTAAGCTTTCTTCTATGAACGGCAAATCCCCTGCGTTTTTGTCGCGATGAAGCTGGGACGACGCCCGCGATCTGCGCCCATGACTTGATCGCTACGGTAGAGTTCCCAGCCAGCCAAACCCTTACGTATTTGTCGATTCGGAAGCGTGGACGACGCACACAATGCCCGCCGACTACTCGCTATTACGCTGTGGTGGACCTCCGCACCGGCGTCTTAACGTACATCGTAAACGGTAAAGTAGTTGGAAGGGCGAACTTGGCGCCGAGCGCTAAAGCGCTAAATGCCAAAGCTAAGCGCTATCATTTGTATTTTTAGAGCGCCCCAACTTGAACATACACTCTCGATGTGTCTGTGATACGACACTGCACCAGTACCCGCAGGCCGTAGAAACGCGTCGCGAGTAGACTAAATCGTGTCTCTACACAGACAAAATTGCACACAAATTCACACAAATTTGTCATTAATGCCCTTCGTGATTTTCTGCAGACGGGCGGACAGGATTTACAGGTTTGGTTCTCTAGGAGGTGCGAACGCGCGGGGGTTTGCGTTCTCTGAGATATCCAAAACGGCTTCGAACGCATGCCTGGGCTATCAAACTATCCCGGCGGCGGTGAACGCGTTAGATATCTCAACCTGAGGAAATATCTCTCGAACGTACATAATTTCCTCGTATGTGAGCTGCAGCACCTCCTGATTTGGTTTTGTAGGAGCGGCTTCGCCTTCAACTATAGGCCCTATTCAAAATTATCTATAATCGTAGAATTGAAAATAAGCCGGAGGGCTCACCTGCAAGTTCAGTGGGATTAGACATTGCACCAGACCTAGGACTCAGACGGCAGCTGCGGTTTTCCATTTGGGAAACAGGCGTCATGGGCCCGTTTATATCTGTGGCAAATCGGACTGCGTTCTTCCTTCGCATCTATCACAAATTCCATCCGTCGTGAGGCATCTCAATTATCTCAGCCCAATGGCGTGGCAGGGCTCCGGCCTCTCAGATCCCCGATCCCATACATGAGCGACCATGTCACGGCATCTGCACTAAGTCAGGGGGCGTAGATCCTCACTTGCAAAGGGCAGGTTTTTCGAACAAAAAAACGGGGAATGGGAAGGTTGAATTTGCGGAAAGTTGAGTTACAAAAACAATTTAACTATTTCCTAGCCTTCGACCGTGGCTTTTCTCGCTTCGACTGCGCTGCCGCCGTCTCCATCTGCAGGATCCACTCATTCAACCAGATGGAACGAACTACGTTGAGAATACGCAGTTGATCGTAGGTGCCGACCAGCCACGGGAAGGGGTGAGTATATGTCGTGATAGTCTGCTGGGGTGCATCGGGGTCGAAAATGGAGTAACCAAGACAGACGCAAGGGAATCGAACTTGGAGGCGTTGGCGAATATTGTTTGCAACGTTTTCGGGGAGGCGATCAATATCGTCAAGCCTAGCTGTCTTGAATGCCAACCCGTTATGCCTCCCGCGAAAGGGCTTGTCGACGGGGTAGAGAGTGATGTGCAGGTACTGTTTTTGAGAAGCTAACAGCCATTTTATGCGGTCAGCCTCTTCCAGGCGCGAGAAGTCGGAGGCAAAGGCAAAAAAACATAACGCCAGCGCGAGGAAATTGTTACGATGGTATCGACTGTAAGCATTGATTTGCTGGGCTTCTTTACTCCTAGAGTTGCTGGATGAGCAATGCTCGCGATGCCAGGGCCAATCTGCGAGCTGACATGGCTTGCTCTAGATGAGGCAGTGCGTATTGCTGTCAGCCATGATATTCCTAGAATAAAATACAACAACTCACGCAATAAGAACGAGCCTTGCAAGAGCCACACTGCTTGATTTTGCGTAAAATGACGGAGCAATCAGGACCTCCGCAGATGCTGATGTTGAGTGATTCCATGCTGCGACGTGTGAACAGAACGCGCAACGGAGCGCTGGTACAAGGAGTGGGGAATCGTTGATAAAGGGGGGACTCGGATTCAAACATATTGAAACAATGGCCAACCCGCGGCAATGTGAAGAGTTGCATCCACGGTGCAACAGAGCTGAGGATACGAGAGCCCATCCAGATGAAGATAGATTCAGGGGGTCACGATGTATGGTTCTGTGGAGCATTTGGGGAAGTTGCGCTCCTCAGCAACTCATTGACAGCGTTTACGCAGAGAGGACAGGCAACGCAAAAAATCCGCGGGAAACTTTGAGGTCAACTAACGTCCTACTTGTTAAAACCAGGATGACTATTGGTAAAGTGAATTCTGCAGAGAGAGAGAGATGTTCATTTATGTTGATTGAATAGCTAGGCTTGAGCTAGGCGGCGGAAGTTGGCAAGATCTCGGCGAGTCGGAGGTTGGACGAATGCGGAAGCTGGCTCTAAATATAGAAACACGCCCTCTCGGGCCGGATCCGCAAACGCCGGCAGTCCTCGGAGTCACAGTTGAGTCACAGCTGAGCCCTCTCCCAACTGGCTCTCCGCAATCCTCGACCGCTCGAGATACATAACCCGTCCTCGCGTTATGTGTTATTCAATAGCTGGTGCCTATCAATCACTTCCTTTCTCATGAATCACCAACTGAACAATTGTCGAGGTCAGAGTCTCCACCGCCCTCCGTGCCTTCGCAAACAGCAACCCCATAAACTGCCGCGCGACATCCAGAGTAGAATGCTTGACATTTGATGGTTCTGACAGAGAAGGTCGAACTATCTGGCAACTGGAACTATCAGGAACGGTAGGGTGATTCACTTCCTGGCAGGACAAGACCAATTAATTTATGGCAGTAGGGAGCAGCATTACCAAAAGGCCTGCAGGGGATTAATGCTTCGGGCCAGCCACTCGTTTGATGCGTTTTCATACTTTGCGCTTGTGTTGAACTCTGTAAACGCGAACACAAGGCCATCCCTGCTGCCTTCATCGAAAACGGCGCCCTGACCCTCTCTTGCAAAGCAATTCCGCCAACGACGCTGAGTTGTCTCTGGACTACTGTGAGTAATTTATACTGGCCAATGATCCAACTGATGCCTGTCAAAGGATGGCCGACTCTACCGCCGACGCCTCTACTGCGAACGCACAGGCGGACAAATATGACGCTGACGACGCGCCTCTTACTCAGGAGGAAGAAGAAGAAATTGCCAAAATTGAAGCAAGCCAGCCAACGTTGTCGACAATGCCATCCCCCGGAATCTCACCATCGCGAAAGAAAAGAAAACGCGCCAACTCTGCTAGCCCTCATCTGACGCCTTCGCGTCTCCGCTCCTCCGTCAAAGTTACCTCGCGCGCAATGGACGCAGGGTACAAACCCAACAGCAGTCATTCCTTCCGTCAAGAGCAGCCCTCTGCTGCTGCCGATTCTTCCACCTCTGAAGCAATCGCAGGTAGTGGCCATCATGGTGTGTTGTTTCCTCGACCGCGCTCAAGCACCGAGCTGACGTTTGTGTAGCCCATTCAACTCAATCAAACGGAGGAGGCGACCGTCCTGGAAATCACCCAATTGCAGTAGCCGATTATCGTAAGTGCAGGCGCTGTTTTCGATGCATCCTTTCGCCAGCTGAAGCGTTACCGAGTACAGCTCAACAGTCTCATAATACGGGTTCCTCCACCTCTCAATCAACTGCTCAAACAGGGGTGCATGACTACCCCAAAGCAATCAGCGAGGATAGTGGGCGTTACCTTCAGTATCCGCAGATACCATCCTCCGCCAACGATGGTAAGTCTTCTCGTTACGCTTGTCAACAACGACTAAGCTCCCTTGAATTACAGCCCGACGCTCCATGTCTAATGGCCCCTCCATCCCGCAGATGATGGTCCATCCCGGGGCGGCCTACGGTTATACTGGAGGGACTGGCGATCAACCGGGGCATTACCCTCTACCTCTGCAGATGCCGCCCCCTGCAATGCCGCAACAATATGGAGCCTACCCCGGCATGTCAGGTCCTACCCCGTACTTCCAACCTCCTGGGCCCGTCTACGCGACCATGCAATTTTCTCACCAACCCCCGTTCCCCGACCATAAACCGCCCCGTATCGCGACGGAGATGCCAACAGAGGGACCAAACCCATCAGCCAACGTCTTTTCACCTCACTATTCCCCGGGTGGCCCTTATCAATTCGCTCAGGGCGCAGCACCTCAGGTTCCCCCTGCTCAACCCAACTCGTCAACAACCGCGCAAAATTTGACTCCTACGCGTAGCTCCTCACTAACTCGCTCTTTGGCCCCCTCCAAACCATCGCCGTCGGAGTCAACGCCCCGCCCAGCCTCTAGAGTGTCCAATGCCGAGTCCACCAAGTCGCCAGTCAGCAATCTAGCGCCAACACGAGCATCCATTCAGCCGTCTACTCCTTTATCGGTTCCAAATTACAGCCCAGACAGTAACAAATCTGGGCGCAAAGCAGATTTGGAAGATTCGCCTACCGTTGCCGGGCTATCACATACTGCCCGTGAAGCATTGCGGGAAGGCTTTGCGGAGCTGGATACTTGCGTTCAACGCATCAGCGTCAAAACGGGACTCAATATTGCGCAGATTGTCGAGCGTTGGGACGCTACAAAAACGCGAGTGGCCAACTCTTGGAATATATATCAGGGCTTTTTTGAAGAATGGCGCGACCGAGAATTAGCTCGACTTGATTCAGAAGTCCACCCTCTCCGTAAGCACCTTTGCCTCTCAGTATGGCTGTTCTAATATTTCTTTAGCTGGAGCTATACCCCCTAAAGCTATCGTATCTGCCTGTTATGAACGTTTTAAGATCGCTCAACCAGATAATTACGATGACATTTTGCGATCGTGGTATCGCCTACGCCTTGTAACAGAAGCGGGTGATATGTCTGTCACAAAGCGCAGTCGCGACTTCAAAAAACACACAGAAAAGATCGACGCTCTGGCGGGTACTTTAACTTCGTTACAATTTGCTGAGCTTATCGTCTTATAGATTCGGTACGGCTCCAGCCACTTTGGCTTTGAGAGCTTGTGCATTACCGTGGGCGGCGTCATCAATCAAGATCATAATCTGGCTCAGATACTTACAAGCGATTCTTCCATCGACGTAAGCCGTTTACTTTATCAAGCTTTGGTTTTCGCTTATTCCTGGCAGTTTTTCCTAGACCGCTATCGTTCCAGTGATAATGACGCGCTTTCAAGATTAAAAGCTCATGTATAGTAAGTGTTGATCAATAGAATATAAATCGACGTTGCATTGACCAAAAGATGCAGCGATCGACTCAACAAGAAGCTGGTATTCGAAACTGCAGATGAGGGTTCTTCATCAGCAGCGGTGAAGAAAGAAGATACTGCTGCGTCAGCGGGAGGGATGCCAATACCTTCAATCCACAACATAAAGGAGAAATTTGTCGCTTTGGCTGGTAAGTCTGCTGCCGCTGCTATAAAATGTATTCCTGATCGCATTTCACAGCACGCCACAAGGTTGTTGTCACCAAAGGCCAAACACTCCTCTGGAAAGCGCTCCCGCAGTCTATTGCGGAGGCAGGTTGTGTTCTCTACAACTGGCCGGAAGACGTGCCTTTCCCGTATGATGAGAGTCAATCCGGTAAAAGTATCTCCAAGGGGATTTCAGTCCTCAAATTGCCGGCTCGTGCCCTTCTCTTTGCAGCGTTTGACCACTCCTCCCACCCACTCCGCCTCGAAAAGAAATATAAGACACGTACGCGCTACCTTGTATAAGTATAGTCCTTTTACTCACTTCTATTAGGTGTTCCAGAAGATCATCCTGTCATCATCGGCGTTCCCCCAAGCTCCTCCTCACGTTACACTCATGGTCGACGCAAATTCCTCAACGATAATCGCAGCGAAGACCGCCAAGGCCCACCGCGCCTCGAAGCTGCGACAGCCACCCAGAGTACTGCGAGTCCTAAGAAGGCCTCTACCCATGTACCACCAGATAAGCCTACAGACCCCGTCCACATCAATTCCGACGAGGATGAGGTCGCTCCGAAAGGCTCGAAAGATAAAGTGACGACCAAATCGAAATCCCGCGTCCATTTCATAGAGTCAGACGGCTCCGACAACGAGGCGTACTGCGCATCAGAAGACGGGGCGGCACAGTATTCGGGAACAGAGGACGACGCTCCTATAGTGCGTTCGCCTCGTCGCCTTAGAAGCAAAACGTCGAGCGCTAAGGTCCCGGCGAAACGTAAAGGTGTGATATCTTATATGTATATGACTACGTCGTCTAATTGCCATTAGGATCTGCGAAGGCTACCGCAAGCGGCTCTAGGCAAAAGGAAGATGAAGCCTCTGAAGGTGCGCCGTCTGTGCAAATCTTGAAAGGAACGATGGGCTTACCCCTTTTCTGCAGCTCTGCCCACTGAAATCGAGCCAAATACGATGAAAAAAGCCTCGACTTCCAACAAGAGACGCCGTACGGTCCCTCCCGGATCCACTCCCGCCGTGGAGCATACTCTCGCTACCAACCCTATGCCGTCATCTTCATCATCTACGGCCCAGCTCCCTATGCGTGCCACTTCCGCAACCCTCGCGGAAATGCCGAAGATGGAGGTCGACACCGGGGATCAAAGCCTGACCGACAAACTGGCTGCAAAACTTTTCGGGGCTGATCTACGTTCGAGCAGCAAGCCAGAGTCTGCTGCGAGCCTCTCTACGGCTGATTCAGCACCGCGTTCCAACGCACTCAACGAGACTGCAGCAACTGCTGTTGCTGTAGCTCCTACCCCTCAACAAACCGAAAACCAATCATACACCTCCCATTCGCAAGCGCCGAGACACGACGGGCATTACGCCCCGCACCATCCTGCCGGCTGGAACATGGGCCCGGGGATGGGTTGGTACCCGCCTGCTCCTAGCGGCGCAGCACAACAAACGGCGGCAGGTGCGCCAATGAATGGGCAGGGATACCTGCCGTCAGGTGCGCCGACGAGTGGGCAGGGATACCCGCCGCCAGGTGCACCAATAGGGGCTGGGCAAGGGTACCCGCCGCAAGGTGCGCCGATGGGGGGTGCACAGGTATATCCGCCGCCAGGTGCGCCGACGGTTGGGCAGGGATACCCACCGCCAAGTGCGCCGACAGGGGCCGGGCAAGGTTACCCGCCGCAAGGTGCGCCGATGGGAGGCGCGCAGGGATACCCGCAGCCAGGTGCGCCGACGGGTGGGCAGCAAGGTTACCCACCTCAAGGCGCGCCGATGGGAGGCGCGCAGGGATACCCGCAGTCAGGTGCGCCGGCGGGTGGGCAGGGATACCCACCGCCAAGTGCGCCGACGGGGACTGGACAAGGGTACCCGCCGCAAGGTGCGCCGATGGGAGGCGCGCAGGGATACCCGCAGTCAGGTGCGCCGATGGGGACTGGTCAAGGGTACCCGCCGCAAGGTGCGCCGATGGGATACCCGCCTGGTGCCAGTGGCGCAGGATATCAGATGGGTGGACATCATCCTGGTTACTGGCAGCCTGCCCCTCCCTTCCCCAACCCCTACGGCCACTATTTACCACCTGGTGCAGCGCCTACTCATCACCCTCAAGACGGTGCGCCGCATGCGCAAGGCGACGGTGCGTAATCTCCGCAAAGCCGTGCGCTTGCATTCGTTGTAGTGTGCCTGCCTTCCATCTCTGCATACCCCGGCCGTCGTGTCTGTACTTTTTGCATTTATTCCTACGTACTGTCTACCCCTACTGTACTCTCCTGTACGTTGGCTATAGAGAATCCTGAAATGTGTTTCTACCAAGCGCGCACCGTCGGAGTTAAAGCCAGTGCAATGAGGATTGTGGACTCGGGGTGGTAGGATGTAATCGCGAGGGCAGATGGTAAGTGGATGGAACAAGATGGAACTTGGCTACCAGCCATCTGCGAACGACGGTAGAGACGATCCATCGTTCGAGATGGTAGACTACTGGTAGAGATCACCATCTATATATGGATTTGAGTGCACGATCGCGGAAGGCCAATGGTGCATTCAGGAGTCTTTGCGCATCAACAGTCCCACAGTGGGTGGCACTTGAATGGCTCGATTTTGACATCAATTACTTACGATTTTTCTAGACATCGCTGACACCTCGTTTATCAACACAAGCCGTCAGTGTAAAAGCTCTAACCGGAAAAAATTATTACTTGCCTCCACATACCTCGGTCTTAATTAACATCATGGCTATCCATCACAATGAAAGTTACTGGCCCGACGCTGGAACCTTCAACCCGGAGCGTTTCTTCGGCAAGTCAGAGAAAGACGAGAATCGGATGGATGCAAGTCTTTGGATGTACGTCTGAAGCTTTCGGGATTAGATATATCTTGTTAATGATGCCTTGCAGACCCTTTGGTCTCGGTCCTCGGCAGTGCCCTGCGCGAAATTTTGCCGTGTATGAGGCTAGGACTCTCGCTGCAATGCTGCTGCGAGAGTGGGAGTGGGAGTTGCCCAAAGATTCTGCGCATAACGACCACCTAAAGAACGGATTTTCGGGTTTCGTTCTCAATTTACCAAAGGATATGTATATTGACTTTAAGAAGAGAAAATTGGGGTCTGATTTGAAGATATAGTCGCATTTGTAGTCAGTTGTCGTTTTGTTCGCATCTTGTATGTACAAAGGGAAAAGCGTTGAAATCAAACAGATCTACATACGCAGATCAAAACTACGCAAACCGAGAACTTCCCGAGCTTGCCATGGCCGAAACACTGGTCACGGCCAAAAGAGAAAGAGAAGGGAACGAGCGAGGAAGCCTCCAAACAGGGCGCTGGTTTCTCTTCTCCGAGACCGATTCACCACGGGCGGGAAATGCATCAACTGGGAGATTATACTTGTCCGTGATACCCATCCACTCTTCTAGTTTGACAGATTTTATGATCAATACCTGCAGAGCAGGAACGTTAAAGAGGTCTATCAATCCCACAATGTCTGCGTTCTCGTTTCGCGATCGAAATACTTCGATCTCGAGATGTCTGAGCTCTGTTAACTCAACCATAGGTTCATCCAGTGGCCGGTCAACATGGCGAAGAATGGTCGTTATGTCGTCATGAATCACAAGGCGCTTAAGCTTGGGCGAGGAAGCGAACATATTTTGCAGCTTGTTGAAACTAGGCCAACGTGAGGTGAATCGCAGTTCCAGATTCTGTAAGTTGGTGAAAGGAAGACCATCCCAAGCAACATAAACTCCTGTCAAGCAGACAGTGGTGAGAAGCGGAGTCCCTGTCACGAAAAAAGGTGCTAGATGACTGTAGCACACTATCCCTTCCCGGTAGATATCGGATATAATTGAGAGATGTTGCAAGCGCGGAATTCGAATGCGAACGAGGGACCGGATGATCTGTGGAAGGCTGCCAACATGAGAGACGAAAAGGGTGAAGGTATTCCAGCGCATGTTGTACGGGTTTATAAGCGAAAGAGTGGCGTCAACGGGCAGTCGAGTCGTATCAAGGGTAATATGAAGGGTCAAATTTCTCGAACGAGCAAGATATGTTGGTAACCAATCTAGGGAGCGACCCAAACTGGATCTTAGACGGCGATGTGACTCGAGCGATCGAGTCAGGTGAATGAAGCTCCACAGGGCAGGCATTTGGAGCACCGTTTCTCTCCAGCGGATGCAGACCTGTGAGAGGATTACAATTGAATCCGGATGGAAATAAGGTAATTTTGAGAAAAGGCGGCGATGTGGGTACTTTTCATCCACTGGAAGGGTCCGGGGCAGGTGCGCTACAGCCTCGAATATTCTTTCCAACAGTTCATGGGGTAAGTTCTGGACAGTGAACTGCGGATCCTTTCTTATTTCAGAGAGTTTGAATGGTGCTGGGAGCATCCTCACTGCAGGAAAGACTCAATGGCTAAATTTAAAGCAACGAAAGTGTATAAGGAGTAAGCAGCAGGAACTGAACAGGGTGCAAGAAGCGCAAGATACTCAACTAGAGGGGGGTGACAAGAGAGCTGAGCGCAGCACCTTCAATGGGGCCTTGTATGACTTGTAACCCCCCACTGAATCACTGATCATTGATGACAGATGGAGGACATGTGCAGCATATGGTAAAACTAGGTTGCTCGGGAGTCGGATCACATATCCCAGTATAACTCACCGAGCAGACCTGCCATGGCTAATGTTTCACTAAATAAGGCGCCTAATAGCGCGGGCGTGTCGGTGGCCGTGGCAGTGAGTTTCGGATAAGTTAAGTATTTCAAACTTCGAGTTGGCTTCAAGTGAAGGTAAGTCGATCTTCTGTACTTGGTGAGCTGATCAAGAACCGCTGTCAATGGCGACAAGACAGGGAACCGGGTATAACAAGTTCGTGTAGACAACTTCAATTAGTCAAGCCAACAGTGAGCTTCAAAGATAAAAATCCTCTAGCATAGGAGGATACTCAAGGCTCAAGGCAGAGATCTAGTTAGCTGTCGCCGGGGTACTGAAACGCGTGACGAAACCGTGCCACGAGCACAAAGACAAAGTAGACCCACTACGACAAAACGCAGAATGCCCAGATTTCGTGTTTCACTGCTTGACTAAAGGTGTATGCGTTGATGATCGAAGCTGTAGCACCGATGGAGAAGCAGGGGGGCACATTCGGTATTTAATATCCAATAGCTGCCAGGTCACGGAAGAAAACATCGGAGTTAGTCGGCAAGTCAGCCATTCACTTGCGGCGGTAGCCGAGCGGAGTCCGAACCGATTGATGCCACTGTCTCGCTCCGGCCCTGCTTGAGAGTCCTGCGTTCATCAGCTTTGTCGTAGTCTCGATTTACATTCAAGGCGCTTAAAAACCACCTCATTCCGCTTTATTCTCAAAGCTACCTGTCAGTACGTCCCGTCATCTTCTAAGTTCTATATATGTAATCAGCACCTTACCGACAAACGTCCATTTACATCAGGCCGGCCTTGCTCGCACTCAATTTAAAGAGTGGCATTTTTCTTTTACACCTCGGCTTCCCAGGCTCTTCAAAGGTCTTAAATTGAATCCGCAGCTCATACGCACATGGCAAGGCGGTCTTGAATCTCCGGGTCTCGTATCTCTCTGTCGCCACAAAGGTTCAACCAGTCGAGTCTTTAATTCAATAACTATCCGTTGAAATCCTTCCAAATAGAGGATATATGCGCCAGCTCTTCCTCTAGTGATTCATTGGGTTACGATGCCAAAAAAGCTCTCCAAATCTCACTGATCCCGAAGAAAAATATTGCGGGGTCCAGTAGCCGCTCGCTGATTTTTGGCGACAATATGCCGTCCTCACTTTCACGCAGCTAGATTAGGACCTCTCTTGGCATTCATGCGATCAAAAATCAGTCTCCGGCGGTCTCAGAACCCCTCATGAAGAGCAAATTTAGCAAAAAGAACTTGAGGTCTATCGCTCTGTGAATTATATATGGAATTCATAACATACCCAGGGGAAAGGGTCGCCACACTTTATAATAAACCTTTTTATCGTCTTTCGATGATACCAGCTGGACGCCTAAAAGAAAATGGCCGCTTCTCAGGTGTCTGTAATAGTTGACGACTTCAACACCAATTACTTCAAGTATTCTTCCGATTCTCTTTTGATCAATCCCCCGCCGGCTGTCTACTATTATCTGAACTCTGCTCATTTCGCTGCGACAACAATCAACTCAGCGGATCCGACCTTTGTCGAGATAACATTCGAAGGTGAGATAGCATCATAAACCAGCGAGAAACTAATTGTTGAAATGGAATAGGTACCTCCATCTCCATCTTCGGAAACACCTCTGCACCTGGCCTTTCCGACCAATTCACGGTTACGATCGATGGAGGCGTCCCATACACGACTACATATGGCGATCCGTCTCCACCTTCAACTCGGCAATGGTATCAGTCGCCCTTTCTGTCAGAGGGTCTTCATAACATTATCCTTTCGAACGTCGCTGGGGCGATCCTAGATTTTGCTGTTATTTCTACTACCCTTTCTACTGACACAATTTCTGAGGCCGCCGGGACTCTCATCTTCGACGACGTGAATCCGTCCATCGAGTATACAGGTTCGGGCTGGACGGAGAGTAATGAGACACATCTCCTGTTCTCATCTCATCCCGAAAGTACATTTGTACCATACGGCAATTCTACTCACCAGACGAGCACAGTTGGGGACGGTTTCACCTATACTTTTACTGGCGGAGGTGAGTGTAAAGTTTTCTGATTTTCTGTGATCATGCAACTAAATCCTGTTCACAGGAACGCTCGGGCTCACTGTTTACGGCATCTTCGACTCAATGCGGCTCGGTTCCCTACAATTAAACTGGGTTGTCGACAATGAAATTCATTCTACGATCAGTTATGAAGTCAGTAGCCTCGACGAGAACCATATTCAAGGCCTCATCGAGCCGAATACGCCCCTCTTCGAGACCCCGAATTATCTCCCACTCGGGCAGCACACCTTGGTAGCTACGGTGACGGCCTGCCAGAACCAGGTGTTCATCGTCGACTATATCACTGTCACTCCGGTTGACGCTAACGAAATCGCCAACCCAACTGCGTCGGGCTCCCCTGACCCTGTCGCAAGCCCTGTACCAGTGTCGGTAACGACATTGGTGACGTCTGCATCGCCGGTGGCCACGCTATCTTCGTCGACGTCCGCGAATGGCTCCGAATCCGTTCTGTCGACTAAGGCCCGCGTAGGCGCTATTGCTGGCGGCGTTGTAGGTGGTTTTGCACTGCTCGTCCTAGCAGGCCTCCTGTTCAACTTTTGGAGGCGCAAGGCAAGGCGCCCCAGGAGCGTGTTCAGTAAGTAGCTCATTTTTTAAGATGAATATAATGCTGAATACACTATGCGTGGATAGTTTACCCTTTCCGACACGGTGCGCTCTGGAATACGAACTTGAACCTCAGTGATAGGAACATCCCTCTGTCTGCGATCGCTCACATCCCCGGGGAGGATCTTAACCTGGAAAAAGTCTAAATCCTCGCCACAGTGCAATATCCGAGAATCAAGCGTCGTTAACCCAAGCCGATGATCCTTCTTTACTGTACAATTTGTGCCATGTATAAATGTTTTCGTTCAAGTTGTCTTTGAGTTGTCTTGTCGTTGTGTACTGTATTTATGTTGTCAAATTTTTCTCCGGTAGTTCACCACATGCCTTCTCATCTGTTCACAAACAAGCCTGCCACGAAGCCTCAATGTAACCTAGAATGAGGGCCAGAGACAAGCAAGAGAACAGTCTGCGGAGGTCAGTCGCGGAGGTAGCCGGGCGGAGCGTGAACCCATTGATGCCACCCCCGCCCTTCTCTCCAACTTCTCGCGTTCGCCAACAACATGCACTCACAATTTGGTCTCAAAGTGCTCTAAAAGCTCTCTATGGTATTTGATATCCTCAAAATTTCCCTATGCATCTATTGCCGACAAATGTTCATCTATATCGCAGAGTAGTAAGTCCCGGCCTTGCTCAAGCCTTGGCAATTTCGTTTCAACTTCGCCTTCCCATGTCGGAAAAATCTCCGTTGACGTATCAGTGCTTGCGACGCTGACGGTCTTTTACGTACATATTGGTTTCCACGGCTGGACG
>JAEKIV010000547.1:0-28604 GCA_016801325.1 Hypholoma fasciculare
ATGGTGGCCCTTAGGCTGATGATCTGATGGGCCAGTATACGACCATATCTCCTCACATATTGAAAAAATGATTTTTCCGACATATGTTTCATATATGATGTGCAAAGGCTGTCCACTCACAGCCTGCGTCGTCCTTGTATCCTCTCCAACTATTCTATTCTCGACGCATTGCTGTGATATATGGTGTGCAGCACCTGTCTTTAGTATGACATCTACAACACGCTTGGATGCAGCAGTGCGTACAGCCCCTAGAAGCACCGCCTGGACATGCATGGGCCCGCCTCATGGATATCAGTTTATCATATTTGCACTATTTAGTTTGTATATTCGCTCAGAACTGTCAGGCCATTTACCTTACGGACGGGGTACGATTGAACACCTCAACAAGCGCACGACCTAGGTGGTGATGCTTATTGTCCACACGATCAGCGCGCTTCAAGGACGTTATCATTTTGAATCTAAACAAGGGCACAGCCCGCCGAGAACTAGCACAATTGTCACTACATAAGCGCACGACCGATGGAGGCGGTGCGTATAATCCAGACGATCGCCCGCCGAGGCCGAGTATAGGTCGAGTATACAACACAAGTGCAGTGTCTGTCGTATATGAGTACGCTGCAGTGCGTGTATTTAGTTATGATAGCGCCAACGTTTACGGGGCACCGAGAGACTTAATATGAATGTCGCCCAATGCAATGATCGAGCCCCCCGGAGCGCCGAGAATCCACGCGCAGAAAATCAAGATCAAGATATGGTGAAGAACCGTGCAGAGCAAAAGATAGACGACAGATATCGCAGAGCGCCCAAGCTTCGTAAGCGTAGTAGAAAGCACCGCAGCGGAATCGACGATCTCCCTCCTATAAGTGGACGAGAAGATGCTGGGCGCACGTTCTGAGTGCGCAAGTGAGGTACGCGTGACGAGCGGCAGTCCCGGCCTGTTCAGTATAATCGACCCGCCGAACCGCCAGCTATTCAGGAAAATTCCCTTGAAATGAACGGTTCTTCAAAGTGTGAGATGCGCGCCATCACGGTGGGGACTTGAGACTCTTTGACGCTGCGTGTTGTTGCGCATGCGTCGAACGAGCGAAGCCGCGGAGGAAAGAACTTCAGCGTCGTACCGCGCGCTCTGGGGGTAGCAGAGGCGACGGTCAGTACATAAGCGAATGAAAGGGGGAAGGAAAGCATTTTACTTTCCTGTCGAACTTGAGAACCCGGCGACGCACGATATTGCGTTAACGCCGTTTCGTTGAACCGAGTATGTGCGTTGTGTGGGACAGACGAGCCGACGCTCAGCCTGCGCTGGGTCTGCAAGCGAGTGTCCATGTCGCTGAGAGGTGCAGCTCTCTGTAAGCCCTCGGATGCGTTAGAGGCGACGGAATGACGGCACGGCGTCTGCGCCTCCGTTCTTCTTGTCCGCTTGCTCGGTCGGACGGGCGCCGCGCGCTGAGCATGCGAGAGAGCGCCTGGAACTGCGGGGCAAGGCGAGTAGTTGGTTGGCTGTGTGCGTGTGTGTGCGTATGCGAAAGAGGGCTTGTGGAGCGTGGCGTCAGGTAGAGCGCGCTTAGTCTTCGGCGCGCCCCGAGTGCAGCGTGGCCGGGACGGCGCGCCATGCGTTGGTACGAAATGCTGTAGGGCGGACATATGCGTGTTGCGTGAGGGCGGGTGATGCGTTTGCTGGTGTGGATAAGGTGTGCGTCGCTATGCATGGCGGCGGAGTCAACCGCGTATACTAGTCCGCGGATCCGTGTACATGTGTGCTTGCTCTTTCAATTGCTGTGTTCTCGTTTTTGTCCCGATAGATGACGAACGACTGTGCGAGTGAGAGCCAGCGCGGCGGGGCCTGTGTCGTCGACCGCTGCATGATTAGCAAGAGGTGTGCGAGGTGTCGCGCGGCGAGCGCTTGTTGGGGATTCTGAGCCATAGCGCTAATGCGCGTAAGGTGGAGCCGGATACGGACATGCGAGCCTGGCATGTGAGCTGGGTACGCCCCTTATGCTTTATGATATAGATTTCGGCGTCGAGCGGCGTCGTTGGTGGTTATGGGACGTCACGATATTGGAAATATGTACGGCCAACCGTGAGGGAGGCCGGCCTGACGGGTGTCACAAGTGAGAAAAGGCGCAATTTGAACTGGATTGTGTTGCTTTTGGTGCTCCATAGCGTCAGGGGCGAGGTGGAGGGGTGTCGTGTATTGGCGGCGCGTACGACGGAGCGGAACCTGCGTCCGTGCGTCCAGAATTACGGCAAAAAGCGGGCGCGCAAGCATGGAAAAGATGGGCTTTATAAACAAGGCGGAGCGGGTCTCATGGCAGCGCGGAGGTGGAAGTGGAGGCGGAGGCAAGGCGGAGGGCGTGCGCCTGCCCGGCCGTCGTGGGAGAAATGCCGCTATTTACCGGCGGTACGCGTCGTCAGAGCCGACGCCGTTCAGCCAACGTGCCCCACCCATCAACCACCCATTCCCAATTGCCAAACTTCGCTTTCCTACTCGCTTCCTCTACCGCAGCACATACGTGTGCCATGTACACCCTCGCCGGCCAAGTAGCATCAACAAATCCCATGAATCCGCCGCCACGAGCACGCCAGCATTGAATATCGACTGCTCGAATCATACACGAACGCCCCTCATGGCCTCAAGCGTTGATTCTTGAACTCAAGTATCCGTAGTTGAACTAAGCCCATGACAACGCCGCTCGTGTCGTGTCCAGCGGGTTCAATTCCAGGATAAGGGCATTAGGGATTTGCTCTGTACAGGACTTGGATTCCCTCTCGGCTCTCGCGCGTTCGCGTGACTGGGCCGAATGTCCTCAAGCACAGAGTGCTGGTATCGTACTGCGCCAGAGGGCGCGACTTTACACATCCAGCCTAGGCTCCGTGTTCACTCTCCAGAACATGCTGCATAACGCTAGGTATTTGAGGATGAGGGATGTCGATGAGCCTTCATCATCGGGAGCTCTGCGTGTAACGGAGGTGCGTCTTTCATTCCGTACTTGTATTCATCCACTCCCAAAAACTAAAGAAGTTAAACAGCTTTATGGGCGGCGTCACTGACATCTACGCACAACCGTGCCCGATACATCCCCCAAGAACATACTACGATGAACGAGTCAGCTTTCCGGAATATCGGACAGCTGCGTCTCTTCTCGCAGCATTCTTTCCCTCTCTGGCATAACTCGCCGTCCTACAATTCACAACACGAAGGTCTACGTATTGCCAGACTGCGAGAGACGCCAGACCGCGAGAGACGATAATGGACCTCGGCACTTATCCTCCCACCATCAAATCGTAGACTGCCCATGTTTTTTCCAATTTCTTGGCCCATTCTCGCGCCGTAGTGGTTTGGTCCCCAGAGCCGCGTTGTACACAGCCCCATACCTTCGCCGTTCAGAGTTTGGTTTCGCAATTCGGTCCGTTCCAGACTTTGCATCGGCTTCAAATATCTCGATACAAGGTTGTCCCGCTCCCGTGCGCTCCCTCGCCGTTCTCCGCGTCTTGTAAACTATTCAATGTAATTTATGTCGATTTGGAAAGCCCGCAGACATTAAACTCGCACTCGAAAACCTCATCCCGCCGCGTAACTCGTCCAGAGGATCGTGGCGCGCTCGTGCACGCCCCTTCGGTGTTTCCCTCTCTTCACAGTATCCTCAACGTCGTTTATTTCGACTCATAACACCCTCAGTCCGCGAAATCGCTCTCAGGAAGCTTCCTCGCCCTGTCACTCGCTATAGAAGGTCAAGATTACTTGTTATTGCCCTCCGTTCGCTGTACCGCGGATTCCCATGGTTTTTCGCCGTCCCCGGGGTGCCCGGTTTATATAGCAGCACATACATCGATTCGCTTGCAAACACCTCCATCGTTATTACAGTCATCTACGTCATAGCATCACCACACTCGTTCCAGAACCTCAGAAATAGTATGCACTACGTCCACGAAGGTCTGATACCATCCGTATATCTACCGCAACCGTCAGCGTGCTAAAATTACATTCAGATCACTCCCTTGCCATTAAGTATTACACCTTGTCCAGCAGTCCAAGAAAAAAATATCCACTACAGCGTTGCTCACTCGATCCGCTACGCTCTTTGCAGCCCCTTCATTGCATCCCGCGATCGCAGACACGCTACCTTCGATTTAGCAACACCCCGCCGTCCAGAGACGTTTCGGAGAAGAGGCGCACTGGGCTGAGCTGGGATAGGTGTTCGGTGTTGGGAGTGGGCGAGGACGAGCGGAACGGGCCTCCGGCGGCAGGGCCGATATAGATGGGCGTCGAGCGGCGGATGGGGATGCTGGCAAGGATGAAGAGGGGCTGAATTTTATCACTCAGGCAGTCGGACAGATGGACTGACGTCGCGCGCGCCGCGTCGGGTAGAGAAAAAAGAGAGGGCGGGGTGGTCGCCGGTTGTGGGACAACTGGGATTTAGGAGGAGGATGGGATTGTACGCTGTCTTTGACCAAATTATGATTTCGCCAGGGTCGATTTAGCTGATAGCGGACGGAGCCGCGCCCAGGCCAGGTGGTGCGCGTGATATCGGAGGGGGGTGGACATTCCAAGGAAAGGAGCACGCGCAGCGCCTTTATGTGTGGCATAGTGTTATTCAGTGGTGCGTCAGGGGGTTAAAGTTGGCATTGACATATGCTAACTGACTTTTCTGAAGGTGAACGTGGCGGCAGAGGCGGAGGCGGAGGCGAGAGATTCGGATTGGGCCAAGATTGGGCGCGGGAATCTGGAAAGAGCCGGGAGAAAGGAAAAAGGAAGACGCAGGTCGTAGTTGGGACGCAGAAGCTGCTGCTGGGTAGCTGAGACGCTGGGACGGGAGTGCGACCTTCGAAGAGCGGGTAGCGAGCACGATTGTAAATTCGGAAAAGAAAATGTTCTGCATATTGGATTTATCGGTCTCTGTATCACCAGTCCGGCGATTAAATATGAGAAGTGCCTTGATAATGCCGGTCCTATACATGGCTCACTCTAACAAAGGGGGTGGAACAGGGACTTCCGTAGAGATACCTAGCCATGTTGATGGATCATATTCAGACAATGCGCTCATTAGTTCCTTAGTCAAGGAGCTTCCTTCGAGAATTTGTCGGAAATGTTCAGTAAATAACTTTGAATGTTTTCCCCGTCGTAAAGCTAAGTTGGAGAGAAAACATATTTATCCTTCCATTTCAAAAATTCATAATGAATATAGGCGCACCTTGGTTTTGTTTGATCAAAGATGTAGCGATCGATGCTTTTGCATCAGCAGGGGGAATGTAGAAATACCCGGCGCGAAAGGGGTCGGACAGGAAGTCCTTTGCTGATGCATGATGGAATTTAATAAAACCTTCACTATCACTGCTGCTTGTGGAGGTATCTGGAATGTGCAGCAGAGAATGCACGTCGCGTAAAAGAGCGCCAACTGTCCCAGTCGCATATCCGAATATAGCGTCCAGCTCACTTGCTGTTAGACCTGGCATGTGCATGATACAGTGCAGAATTAAACGCAGGCTGCCCTTGTCTGCAACAGACCTCAGAATTACATTATACAAGTCGTCAAGTCGAGCAAGTTGGCTAATATTTGACCCTACCCCGAGAATGTGCTCTAGGCTTGTCATTGGATTGTTTTCAGGACTTTCGAGGAATTTAATGACCGTCGTCGCGTACACAAATTGGCCAGATGCATTTCCAACGAGAGTGTCGAAGTCAGATTGGTGTGGCCAGGAATCTGGAATGGAATGATGATTGGCCTTTATTTCGTAAAATTTGTTGCTCAGATAACGTTCAACGTCGCCGTCAAACCGATCTTTGTCTAGAGGAAGTGTTTCTATCTCCTTTATACTTTGCAAACTGTAAAAAGTTCCCTGAATAACAGATTCCGGACGACTCGCGACCAGGACGCGGAACGGGGGTGCCGCACAATCGGCAAGGAGGGTGATTATCTCCCGGTAAGATGTTTTGGGGGAGCATTCATCCAAAGCATCTATAAGAATGACGTATATCCAGCCGCTTGACTGTGGATTGTCGCGAGCAGAAGCCGACATAGGATCAATGATTAAAGCTTTCATTTGCGCAGTGAGCGTCTGGGAAAAAATAGCGGGTTCGCAATCTATGGACGCCGAAACATGTTGGGCAAATCCGGGAACATTCATGGCGAGCTGGTGTGCCAAGGTGGCGATGAGATAACTTTTGTTATTCTGTGTGTCGTTTTCAAGAGAGAAAAAGAATGATCCGCCCAGAATACCGAGTTCCTCAAGAAGTTCTGCTATTGTTTGCATGATGGTTGATTTACCAGCCCCTGCAGGCCCGTAGATCCACATGAGGAGTCGATGGTTATGTGGATCTCGAGCCCAGTTCAATATCTTGTGCAAGATGGCTTCGCGTGTTTGCACAAGACAGCGGGGAGCATCATGGCGGGCAGGTGCATTGTGAAATGCACCTGGAGCGATATGATCCAGCAATTTCTTCAGTGCTAAGAGAGGAGGAATTTTCCATGATCTGTCTGAGCCATGCGGATTCTGAGATGATTTTGCAGCGCTCACCTTCTTGCTTGAGAGCCCCCATGTCGTCAGCGCTTGTGGATTGAGTATGTGCGTCGGAATGGCGATTGCCTAGGCCTCGAACCACAAAGTATGGGTGGCGATCCTCACTGGCCTCACTGCCCACTACGGCATCGACACTTGTGGACTTTGTCTGTGGATGCGCGTTGAAATCGTGCGTGCTCGATATTTGAGACATGTTATTGACAGATTTTGTGATGAAACAGTATTTGGAATTGAGGAGATAGGCTGGGGAGGGCAAGGGGAGGGAGTCGTTGGTTCGCCCGAAGTTCGAACCGGTTTTAGTATGACATAATGAACGCACGTGCCGCGTTCACAGCTCTCGTCTGCTCTCGTCGTTGTTTTGACGGGATAAATATCCGTTCCCTAGGCATGTTTACTTCGTTGAAAAACCGCGAAAAAATCCCAAAATCCCAAATACATATGTTACTCGAGTTTAAAATTAGTGTAAAGCTTCGCTTATGAATTTTTTGATTAACTCCGTCGCAGTGACCCTGAAGGCTGAGTCGTCGTCACTAGATTGTACACGCACAATTACACCGTGCTCGCCCGAGTCTCGGAAAATATTTTTAGGTAGTCCTTCCTAAATCTTTTGAAGAAAGGTTCTCTTATACAAGGAAAAATTGGATACACATCTTTAAGCTCACTACGCGAAGTCATCAGTCAAACCATAAGTACGAGCCACCTGCACGTCCGGCTGTTTAGTCAAATTTCATGAAATAAAGTCATATAGATTTATTATCTGCAAAAAAAAATTGTCAAAGATAATGCACTATAAATAATAGGGACTTCATTCGACCTTTTGACATGGTTTAGCGAAGCTGGACAATGGGAATGTTTTATTACAGTAAAACGGTGACGAGACCTTAGGCCTTAAGAAAAGAATCAGAAGCCCATTGTGTTTGTCTCAACTCGCCGTTGATTGTAAGAAATCAACATAGAATATAGGGAGTACGTTCTGGGCAGAAATAAAAAAATCATATGTTCTACATGTATGCATTTACAAGCGCAAATCCGTGTTTTTTCAAATCGCTTTTGGGGATGGTGTAGTTGTCGTGCGCAGAATCCAATCGGAAGTCCATCAAAGGTCCCGGAGCAATTGTCAATTTCGAGCTGTCAGATGGCACCATAGATCCTGGGCCTATATTAGGAAAATATAAGCGAAGGCCTGCGCACTTTTCACGAGGGATATAGATGTTGCCAGAGCTGTCGGCTCCGAAGTTCAGTACCCCTACGGAGATAAACACGGCGTCCTTGATGGACTTGTGCTCGGGCGTTCGAATTGTTGGGTTTCTCGAGTAAAGTCTCCGGTCTAAAAAGTTGTACACGTACGTTGCTGTTGATAAATCATCCAGAAGAAATTGAATTCCTCTTTTTGCAGAGAAATCCCCCATGGCGGAGTACTCTTCATCGTCCTCCAGTGTCAATACGGTTGGGACAATAAGTAGGGACATGCGAACCCCCAGATGTGTCAGAACTATGGGTTCAATAGGTTGGTGTAACTCAAATGACGAGCCCCGAATCCCATTGGTGTTCAAATTGTCAAAGGCGGAATTGCGTCTAAAGTAGAATTCAAGCGATGTTGGGATAAGGTTGTCGAAGTAGTTATATGAGCGATTGAATAGGTCCAAGATCTTCTTTTCCGTGATGATGAGCTCGCGTAGGAGGCGATAGAAAGCCCGCTCTGTTCCTTCGCCGTAGGCAATCGAGATGTCCACCCCCAGAATACCCATGAGGGAATATGAAGAATCCTCTTCACGTGTTACCTGTCTCCCACACGCTAATTGCATTCTTCGCGATATTGGAATTTTTTTGACGTCTCCCTTTTTGCACATGGCCAATTCATTTTTTGTGATTCCAGTTTTCTCTTCAATAAAGGACTCAATTGATGTATCATTGCTCGACCCTAGTCTTTCCCATTTAGCGTTGTAGAAGATATTTTGCAGAGGCGCCAGGAGCTCTTGCAGTGTCCATCCACGTGTAAACCACGAATCTCGAGGTGGTTGACTGATAGAGATGGTCTCCGACAAGTATGTAATGCAGATATGGGCGCCGCGATACCAATTGTACATCGACCGAATGGACTCGTCGAGTTCGCTACTACTCTCCTTGTTGATACAAACAGAGTCGATCCAGCCGAGTGTCATACCGTGGTCGCAAGCAGCAACTTTACAGAACTTCGCAATCTTCTCAAGTCCACGAAGGTTAAAGAGTGTTTGCGCCTTCCAGTCCTTGTAGGTGACGTCTCCAGGTGTATCTCGGATCCATGTGTGGGATAGAATCGCGTAGTGTGTACTCCTCTCCATGACCCCCTTCAACAACTCGCTGACTTTCCGTTGCTTGTGCTTCCGAACAAAGTCTATGTCTTGTAAGCGAAGAGCTTTTTCCCACTCGTTTTGAAAACTGGGCTTCGACACCTCCTTGTACACGCGCGGGAAGACTTTGTCGACGATTTCATCACGCTCAATGAGCCGCATGTCAGACCCATCTGCGTTAAATGAAAGCAAGCGGATTGGCATCTTGTTGTATACGTGTGAACGGACAGCGACGGCTATCATTCTTTCTCGCTCCGCGTCCTCAGAGTTTATGTGCACTGCTCAGACAATATTGATCAGTATATCTATCATACTCAGTGCATTATAGCGTACGTATACGGCTAGCCGGTTGAACAGAATTTACGGTTGGTCGATCTGCAACGAGAATTTCGTCTGCGAAAGATATACGAATTGAGCTGTCCATTTGTATTTCAAGTGTCCATGATCGATACCTTTCTTTTGCATGTGGATTTCTGCCCTCACTGGCAAGTTTCGTACCATAGTGGCAATGAATTCTGTTAAGGCTCCAACCAGCTTTTTTCCCTCTTCTCCATTCTCCATTTCCTTGTAGTGGTGTGCATCTGTCGAATAAGCAATTACTACGTGGTTTCAGTTTTTCGTAGCAATATGTCGTACCCAGAGACGGGAGATATGTTCGGATGATGGGATTAATAAACTGGGTGAACGCAGCCAGCAGATGTTGTCCATTCAAGTTCATCGCTGTGTTCGATAACCCTGCGTTGTCGGTGGTCATCTTCGAACATGCGGATGTGACACAGATTAGCACTACTAAATTGCTTATCGAGATCGTCCGACACCAAACACTCACCTTTTCTATAGCTCTTTTAGATCTACCTGGTACCAGAGAATCTTTTTTGAGCTCTGTATCGGCACACTCAGGTTGGTACACGAGAGGGAGAGTATGAAAGGAGAGAGAACGGATGATGGGGCCTGTGAAATGTTCTAACCATAGCGTAGCCGTGAGAACCTGATTCCTTTTTATTCTGATAGTAATTACCAAGTATAATGGCGCCGCCAAATTGTGAACTCGATGTAACTGTGAGGAGACTTAATGAGCTAGAAAATGCGTATTCAAATGATATCGAGTTCCCGTTATGACATCGGCTGATTTCCATGAGCTGCCCCTTGACACTTTCAGTTGTACTATCTTTCCGTGAAGTCGGGGCGTTAGCTGAAATAGTTGTCGACGCGTGTGGCCGTCGAGAGTTCGCGCGAGCGGGAGGATCTAGGCGCGAATTCAAAGGGTCGCCACTGTTAGTGAGATCCCACAAGCTGGCGTGGCGAAGTTAGTTGCGTCGTCTCCATCGCGCTGCGAGCCCAGCGACAAGTACGCGTCGCGCTCTGTTATAGACTGCATTTCTGAGACTGGCGTAAATGCGAATGTGGCAAGGCCAGGGATGTATGGGCGATGACTGCTTGGAAATTTCAAGTGTCGGGGTCGAGAGATGACGATAATCGTACGGAAAGGGGACCAGCGGACAACGCGCCGTGGTCCTCCAAGGGCACGAACAGAGCTGCGCCGGGCAGGAAGCCGGGCGGAAGTTAACTGCATGTCCTCTGGAGAGGCTCCCGTGCAAACTTATATATGCCACATACTCGATAATCGGCGATAGCTTACCTTAAAGTCCTTGCCAGTGTGCTGAATGAACGTTGAACGATGATAAAGCTATGAGCTAGTCGAACGTTGATGACTCGGCTCGAGCCTGAGCGTGGTGCGGAGCGTGTCGTCCGCTGGAATGGAGATGCAGAGTAGGGGTCCTCGAGATTGGGACGACGCCGCTGGAGTTGAAACGCATCGCACCGGCCAGAACACAGATAACAAAAGTATGAGGCAACGCCGACCTCGGATAGAAAGCGCAGAATGACAGTACGGAATGAGATCGAAATCTGCGTCCGAAATTCATATAGGAAGGCGCTGGAGTGCACTTTACCAAGTCGAAAATATGCGTCGTTTCTCTCATTGGGCTGGCGCACGCTGGAAAGTGCTTATTTTCGAGCAAGTGAGAGCAATACTATAGAATTCGCCGCATTCAGCGCGACGATCCAGGCAGGCGCACGGATGCATAGCAAGACGGGATGGGCGAGAGACGGGTAAGACTATGCTCCCTGGCAATTAACTGGTAGCAATCATCGTATTCGTGGCTCGTCATCGTCGTCTGGGGAGGCGGCCCATGTCGGAAGGAGGTCATGTGTTTTCGTTCTTGCATCTACTTTCGAAACCTCGGGCCTCAGAAATTGCGTGAGGTACAGATGGTCATTCTTGGACATTTCACTGGGGTATCCACATGAGGAGATATATGTAAAAAAAAATCAAGGCCTTGTCAAGGCCCTGGCCGGAACCGTGGGAGGAATATAAATGCCGCGCTTTCAACTTTCGGCACTTACCCTGTGCTTCGGGTAAATCGCTGACGCGCACAGTCAATTGTGCTCTGCCCTCTGCGAACCCTTACTCGCTCATTATTAAGACACTGCTGACCATGCCAAATAATACCGTCGGTAAAATCTGGTTCAAATTCATGGCAAGCATATAAAGTATCACATTATGTCGAACTCAAAAGTCTACTTTTATTTTATACAAATGGAGATGTCGATACAATGCGTGTCCTATATTACATTTTGATGATCTGTTACAGTTTATATAATTTATTATTTCACATGAACTTTTCTCATAGTGGATTAGCGAGAAATTTTTGCATTGTGACAGGTATATACTCGTCAGAGTATAAAATGTATTGTCTATACGTATATTATTGTCAAGATCTTACATATCAAATAAGACCTATTTATACGAACTACATGAAATTCCAGGAAATTTCAAATACGAGAAGATCTTGTTATAATATTTATGTCTACATTCTGCAAAACTAATCGTACGCTTAAGCGGCCATGTAAGGATGCGATCTGCGTGCGCTTAGGCATTTGTCCATTACATCACCGAAAGGGTGGGGGTGGTGTGATTACAGAGAGCGTGATGTTTTTACTACGCAGCACAATAACAGTAAGACAGGGATCCAAGTTCTTGGACCGTAGGTCAACTGCAGGTGTCGACGGACAAGAAGGAAATGGAATAAACGCTGAGGAAGAGTCCATGGCAGAGGTTGAAGTGGTGGACAGCGGTTGCGGTGCTTGCGCAGGCGCCTGATGAGCTCAGTCCGTTTGACACGACGCAGTTGTCTGCACCGGTGCAGGCGGCGGCAGCATGCGCAGCGGCGGCCGGGGGCACATGTATAGCCATTGTATAGCACGATTTGGCGTATGGTTATGTCGCCGTCGGCGGCGGATCCAGGCTCATGCGAAGACGCCAGAGCGGGAGCCCAGCGCTGCAGCGTTGAGAGGATGACTTGCCCGACGGCCGTATGCGCGAGTGGATAGCTCATGGTCATGTCCTGTGCAAGCGCGACGGTAGACGTCAGCGGGCGCTCCGTACCCGTGATCCCGCTTTCCTTTGGGTTAAGATATACTTAGGTTAAGATGTGGTGGTGGGAGTGGAGGCGGTACGTGCACGGCGAAGGACTCCGAGCGAGGGTCGTTGAGCGCGGACATCGGACAAGGGATGAGTGCGGCGGCGGATAAGAGTCGGGAGTTGGGACCTAGAGCGGTCATCGTCGACGATGGTACGTGACGCCTGAAAGCGACAGCGTTAGGCGCTCGTAGGTTGCGGCGCACGCCTGATCATTGACGAGCTCACTCCGCCGACTTGACGCAGCCGGCATGCGCGGACCTCGCCCGGCGCGCGTAGGCGCAGCGAGCAGGCAAAAGCGAGGATGGCCGACGGTGAGAGCAGTGGTGAATCCAAGCAAAATCCAAGTCTGCGAAATACCTAGGCCGCGGGGGGACTGAGTTGGTACGTACGTTGGAATTAACAATCAGCGGAATGTTAGGAAGCATTAAACATCATTAAAGTCTCCTCCACGGCAGCTCCGATATAATGAGTGCAAAAAGAAGGGGCTTGTCGAGGCCATTCTATGTGGCAGAAGCTAGTATTACGTTCAAGTTACATTCCCGCTTATATTATACACAGGTCTCAAAACTGCTTAGATTGTAGATATTCAGCCACACAATACAAAGATCACTGGCCTACTGATTGGTATTGGTGTACGCAATGCCAATTAATATTCCTGGAAGTTAGACACCGGTAAGCAATGAAAGGATGACTATAAGTAGCCATGACACTCACTCTATATAGAGAAACTACCGCGAGGGACTTGTCCTCACCATTGAAGGAGCATGGGATGCTAGCAAAATGGGAGGCAACTTCCTCTGGTCGGACAATTGCACAGTTTCCTAGGATCAAAGACCATAAAGATATGTGCAAGAATGGATACTTGGCAAATGGATCAGAAAAACCCCCTTCAACTGTGCGGTGATGGCGAACAACATATAATATCTCCTTCGATGAAACTTCCAAGATTTCCAATATCCGCGCAGGTTTCAGAGAGCCATCCAAACTTGATCTGACCAGCACAGAACTGTTTCCTTCGTGGCGCGAGCAGGTAGTAAATGTACGGCCTTCAAAGGTATGAGATGTTACAACACGCCGGACTGTAGGAAGTGTGTTTGGCCCAGGAAAGCGGAGACGAAGGGCTTTGAAGGTAGTTTCAGACAGTACAACTTTTGTAACTGTATGTGATTCAGCAACAGGAGGGTCGTTCTCTGGATTGGACAAAAATGAATTGATATCAATTAGTGTACCGTTGCGAATATCCGGACTGAGGAATTTTGTGAAATGGCGCCGACAGTTTGCTATTGCCTCTGGACAAAGATCCTTCATTAGGAGAGAGCGAAGGTTTGCTGACTTCACGAATGTCTTAGTCATAATTTCTTCAATCTGACCTGTGGAAAGATGATAGGGCTATAGTCTGTGCCAGTGCAACATAAGGCAAAGGGTAACTTACCTGTTTTGAAATTGGTCGGTGTCCTTTCAAGCATGCCTATCAAGCGTTCGAAAGGAAATGTCCACCAGGCATGAACAGGACCAAAGAAGGACAGATATTCGGCGAGATGTAGGGCCATATGATGGTTAGGGCGGAAGTTATATCTCGGGAGGAGCTCTTGCATTAGTTGCAAATAAGATTGCATGTGTTGAAGGTACAGGTCCGCCATCTTTCTGGATGTATTGTGCGACGTTGCAATAATAACAGCGGATGTCAGAGCCATGGAAGCATCCAACAATTTTTTGCGCAGCGGAGTTGACCGTGGGGAGTGTGTATCCCACAATCTCTGCAGAGAAATAGGGAGATAGATAGTCGCTAAAATACGCCACTGGTCTGCTTTGAGCTTTCCGTGCCGAGCTGCACCTAGATCATACGGAACCGATGCTAGCCAGGAGGGAGTTGCCATATTAACGATATCCGAACGGATTGTTGCAACCTCCTCAACTGTGAGGATGCATCCTTTATCAAAATTGGCTGTGGCGTCGGAAGAGAATTCGACTTGAGCGAGCCTCTAACGACGAGAGACAATGAATGAACATATGTAAACCGACGAATCAAAGATGTACTGAACTTACCCAAGTCAAGATTGCTCGCGCATAATCAACCTTGTTACGTCTTGTTTTCTGGTTGGATGCAGTAAGGGATATACCAAAAGCTAGACAAAAATTTTCAAGCGCTACGGCATGGCAGTTCTGAAGCTTCTTGAGATGAGTATCGAACTCGGATTTCTCTGCGGTGAGTTTTGTGTTCAAAGAGCACTGTAATAGACGAACAATACGCTCTACGCTCTTTATTTGTGCGCTGCTCAAGGCGTCGTACAACTGTGAAGGTATGTCAACTCTAAATGCAATGCCATCTTCCGGATCCCGGATTCCAAGTATTTCGAAGTGTTCCTTTATAAGTCCCAAAAACAGATTATGCATAGCGTCGATCACGACGAAGCGAGAGGGATCAAAGTAAGGAAGGCGTAAAAGTTCAGACCAACGAATGCCCGTTTCTTTGAACACAGTCTCTCGCTCCTTATCGTCTTTAGCATCCAGGTATCGTTGAGCACTTGCGCGATAATCCTCGTTGGTTCGTCTCCGCCAAGTTTGCATATTTGTAATTTCAGGTCCAGACATGCCACGTTTACAGTGGCAAAGTGCACACATCTGGTTATGCCCAATACCACCAAATCCCATGGTTTTTCGAGCCCCAACCAGGTCGCAAACGAGGCATATAAGGGCGCATAGAGCCACACGCCCATAGAAATGTTGATAGGTGCGGGAAAATTGAACCCCAGGAGACCAACATTCCAAAAGCTCATCGATAAGAAATTTGAGGTAATGATTCATGCAATCAAGAGGCGGTTCGAGTGGACCTGGAATAATTCCGTAAAGAAACATGTTCTCTGGCTTATAACGTATATCGGGAGGCAGGTTCAGGCACACCAGAGATACCATTCCAGCCGAATAGCTTTTCCCCGCCTGCTTATTCCCTAACGGGTTGAAGTTATCGCAACACAGAGAGAAGACGTAACGCCCTTCATCTCCTCCGAGCCCAAAATGCCGACCATCGGGTCCTCTAAAGTTGCGTAGGATTTCACCATCAAATATATCCAAGAGTTCCTTATGGACATCATCGCCTTGACCTTTGAGGTGTGGAGTCCAGGCTTTATCCATCTTTTGCTCGATGCCGGGGCGAGAAAGTAACCCCGCAAGCCAGTCTTTGAAGCTATTCTTCACAAAGCGCTTGATGGGGATATAAATCGTTCGACCTTGAACACGGTGAGGTCGTAAAAGCTCGACGCCACACATCTCCCCTCCTTTGAATTTACGATATGTACACGTCCGTGGGTATAAGCCAAGCGAGTCATTGAGAGCAGTGGGTAAATAGGTCGCATGACAGTCGCTGTCAGGGCATACAGCAACAACAGTGCAGTTGGGTTTCAAGTGGAATTGCTCTTCTGTACGTCGAAAATCCGTTGGAATGTCGGATAAGAGCTTTTGGTCGCGCTGGGATATGTTTGAACCCGCCCGAAGAATAGCGAGATTAATGATGTATTGAATCATTTGCAATAGAAAATTGCAGCCGCGGCGACTGACACCCAGAATGACTTGACACGTTATGATCATGAAAAAGGAAACCTGGAGGACCGGGTCCGCGCCTGATAAAACGGGTGTGTAGTGATGAGCTAAAATCAAGTTGTAAATGAAAAAATCATCAAAATATAGTGAATGCTTGCACTGACAAGTATCAAAATGCATTCCCTTCGACGGCGTCTTGACCTTTTTAATTTTTTCGAGACGCACATCCCACGAGCATCGGGCGTTTTGAAGGAGTTCCCCTGCTGCGGCGAGCTTGGTTTCAAGGCGTTCCTTGCGCTGCTTAACCGCAGGTGATTTGAAGGATACAGTGTCCAAGCGGCTCTGAAGAAATCCGAGCTTGGTAATAAGGGTCTGGAGAGGGAAGGGTTCTGGGTGCTCCTTCGACGAAGGTCGACGAATTCGTCCCACATCCAACTCTACTTCATCGACAAAAGTGTTAATATCTATGTCAAGACTTGAGAGGCAGCGCAGCAATTCAACTTCTCGAGATCTGGACGGTGTGGCCTGATTCGGAGAAAGGGAAGGGACATTCTCGCGGGAGGTATGAGAAGCGAAGTGCGAAGTAGGCAACGGCGATTCTGCTTCTGAGAAGTAGTGACCCCACAACCGTCCGCCTGGCGCTGTTGTAGCCGGTCCGTTCATCTGGTCTGCAAGTGTTGTCCCGGCAATTTTTGCTGTGAGCTGTTCGATTTCATCGTCTTCTACGTCGCAGTTAAGTTCGTGGTTTGTTTCGTGCGCTAGCTGGTCCAACGAATGGACTCTCAACACATTTGCAGTCACAGTCCTGCCAATTGGTCTTCCGGAGGCAGGGTCGACGCCTCCCAAGTCACGACATCCACGAACGGTGCAAAAACAAACGGGCATGAAGTAGGTAGAAAGTGTTGAGAAAGTGTAAAGGATAATCCTGAACACACTCAACTAGGGCGCTACACGCCTGTTTGAGTCTCTTATAGTTTTTTTTGAGGGAGGTGGCCTTTGCCCCGAAATAGATTAGGCGGCGGGAATATTGGCTTGAAAATCTAGTAAATTTGAGCCCTTGTAGGGCCCTTGGAAACCTTGTTGAATACAACGCCAGGCGAAAGATTACACAACTTGAAGGCAGTCCAAAAAAACCTGAAATTGCCATTAGTCATGTCAGCTCGAATGGGCTTAACCTATATATAGATACCGAAGAAAGAAACTGGTTAGTAACTTGGCCAGACGCTGTCTCAAGGGACATCCGCCTTGCATCTAGTACGTAGTCATCGAACGAATCGATTTAGGCCCTACGAGTCTTGGTAGTAGAGAATCAAAACTGACGTCGCTCTGGCCTACTCAAGGCCTACTTACCGCTTTCCACCATTAGTATTTGAACTCCGCTAAGCCTCCTCGCTGAATATTCGCTAAATTACAGCTCCGATTAAACCCCACTTTCAACCGATCTTCGTCAATATTTTCCTTTCACAACGCTTAGGATGCTTCGGATTATCTGAAGCATGCTATACTTTGAGCATTCTCCGTTTCTAGTTCTAACAGACCGAAATATTAGCTGCGTGCGTTCCAGCTCCCTCTATTCACATATCCGTCATTCAAACAAAGGGCAAAATGAAAAGCATCTCCCGCCGTGCCCTCTCGCATCTGTTCCCGCCCTCGTGCACCTCTCAAAAGCTGTGCGTGACCTCTCAGCGTAGCCACAATATTAATCTAACATTCTCCGGTACCCTCTTCGTCGTGCTCATGTAGATACTGGTGATGTCATGCCATTGGAAAATTCTGCATTCAAATCTTTTGATACGTGTCGATCATTTGTCACTATAATCCACCTGCCCCAATCCACCTGCCCTCAAAACCAACGGTGTTGCTTGGACGAAAGCATCAACGCAGGCAACCTATTTACCGCTGCGTCACGAAAATTCAAGCATCTAGGGAAATTCTGAGCAGTGTTGAATGCCTCCATTGCCGCTTCCAGCTCAATAGCGCCTTCATGGCCTGCCCTATTGGCAATGGCGTCTCGGCACGAAGTGTGAAACTTCACGCTGTCTGAGTTGATGGAACTGTAAGTCCACTGAAGGCTTTCGCCATCAGTGTCCTCAAAGTAACAGAGACGAAAGATCTCCGTCAGCAACTAATCTCTGCGCCTGGACCGCCTTTCCTTTCCGCCAATGGCCGAAAGAACTTCGCTAGGTTTCGTCGATCCCGACCTCGTTTTGAGAAGTTGTCATTTAATACCGGCATACTCTTTCGGGAAAGCTCGCGGAGATGGAATTAGTATATCAAGGATGTTGAGGGATTCCAGAGATTGGAAATACTACTATGTGAATAGGTCAGCTGTTTCCCTATCTTTCTAATCCTGCTTCACTAAAACTGCTCTAGATTTGCTGATCGCGATATAACCATGCGGTACCACTGGGGTCAGGGCATTGGGCATATATATTCCCATGACCGAGACGTTGACTCACTACAGTACCCGACGCTCGCTTCTGAAAAAAATCCCGACTTGGAAGGGGTCGAGTTAGCGCCAACGCTAGGCCACACACTTACGACGACGACTCGGAGTGGCTTACATGGCCCCTCTGACGACAATACCCGCCCGAATCCGGAAGACACTGAGGCGGCGTCGACATCAGGCCATACAGCGTTAGCCCTCAATGGTTCATGCGGCGCCTCTGACAACAATCCTGACTCGACAGCCTCCGTCGAGTTAACACCTACGTTAGGCCGCACGGCTTTAACGACCAGTAGCTCACGCGGCGCCTCTTACGACAATCGTGACCCGGATCCGGAGGCAGCCCAGATAGAAGTAACGTTGGACGATACTGCTGCAGCCGTCGGCAATTCATGCGCTGAAGATGACGGCGACGATACGAAAAAGAGCAAGGGTGAAGATAAGGGCGATGACGAAGAGGAGAATGACGACGAAGATGAGAGCGATGGCGAAGATGAGATTGGAGACGAAGATGCGTCTGAAAGCGAGGAGTCGGAGGACGAACAAGGGGATTTCAATGATGCTACGACCGACTCAGAAGAAGATGAGGACTCGGATGGCGATTCATCCGTGGAGCTATATGATACATATAACTGAAATAAGAAGACATGATTTTATTGTTGCTAGTACAATTTTCTGCCAACCATCTACTGCTATATGTTCATCACGGTACGCTTCCCCACTATGCGCCGCCCCGTTTTTGTAAAGACTATAATCGGGTTCAAGAGAGTCCCTTCAAGTTTTTCATCGCAAATTGCGCAGCTGCTGCTTGGCTCGTAGCGGTACTACGCCCGGGTATGCGACGGCGCCTCAAAACCGTACTTACTAGTAGAGGAAAAGCAGCAATACCCGCGTTGATGTGCGCAGGCATACTAAGCGCCGGCCCCACAAAGTGCGCTAGTCATGTGTCGATGGCAGTTTGGCACAACGGAGTTGGCCGTGGGCGCTTACAGCACGATACAACTCAGTCAGATTTGATTTGGGTCTCAAGCAGCTCAGACAATGGAGCAATATTCCCAACACAAACCTGAAGCGGTTCAATTGAAGGATTCGGGGGCAAAGTCCGGCTTTAAAGACAGCGACCGCAGCCTGAATGAGGACAGCTGTCAACTAAGTCGGTCGGAAATCAGCCGCAGTAAGAACTGAGGCGACCGCAGTTCCCACTTTGAGCCCCACCATCGAACTGAATTGGCTTAAGAATGGCGAATCATGGGCATTCGAAACCCCAGCGTTTGCTAGAACCTGCCTCAGACCTTCCTACGCTGTATATTGCAAACTTTGATTGCCTCCTCGACCACAGCCTCTCGGTACATTCCTTCGACATTTTAGCGCGCCTCTGCAACCTGGCAATGGCGAAAAAGCAAGCCGCCCGAGTCCATTTCCCGCCAGGCACTGGCAGCAGTCCTGAAGACATGCATCTTGACAACGTACTCACCGAAGATCTCGCGGAGCTCAAGGGCGCGGGGCAATCGACAAAGGGAGACCAGGAACTGGATTCACAAGGCGATCACTGTATGAAAGAAAAGCAGCTGCAGGATAGGATCCACTGGCTCGAACAGAGGGTCATCAAGTTGCAGCTCAAGAATCAGTCTCTCACCGCGAACGCCGGTCGGTCCAGATTTTTCGGTCGTAATTTGCTTACTCACTACGCTTTCAGAACAGGTACATTACGAGTGTCACCTATATTTTCCTTCACACCTGCTGACATACCACAGTCCCCTTTCTTGCGTGAATCACCATTCATGTATATGGGGACCCACCCCGCAAAACCGAAGACGAAGGAACCGAAGGCAAGCAAAGGCAAAGAGCTCGGAGTATTAAAAAACCCATCAACCTCCAGCACTGCCCCAAAGTTGTCTGATAAAAGTGCCGTGGGCCTTGACTCGGAGGTACTTAAACTTCATCTAGAACGTTACAGTCAAATTTTAACAATGAAATAGGCTGTGCTTACTAGATCTCCGCCAGCTGGTATTGACCTGGATTTGAACCCTTCCGAGTCTAACCAGGTCACAAGCGGGACCCATTGGAGAGCAATCACGGTCCGGTTTTCTTTATTCCGCTTTATTTTGATGGCCTGCGTCCTATGGATGATGCTTTCGTTCCTATTGGATATTTAGGCTGATGTCACTGTGCTTGTTGTATGCTTGTTCACTGGAGTTTACTCAGTCTGTGAGGCCAGTTTCTGATCCTCTGATCCTCAGGGAGCATGCATATCAATTGTGCCTACTAGTAGCTGTTAGTAAAATACCGCTAATTAAAATACTACTGTTTGTGTGGTTTGTTCTTAAAATGGACATTTCTTGTCTAAAACATTCATCCTGATCTCGATGTTGCAGATGATATTTCAATCTCCCCTTCCCTTCGTGTCCCCGGACTCCCCACTCAACAATGAGCTGCATGTTCACACATGCACAAAGCGTGTGCGACTTGGGGCTTCTGCCCCCATTGGCATCTCATCTCAGCGTGTGCTGCATGGCAGGGGGAGGCACACTCCAGGTGAGCACCGTCAGCCGAATAGCTGGTGGATGCTTTGTCATTATTTCAAGTGATCTCCTCTAGGTGAGCTGCCTGTGCTCATGGCATCAACAGAATCCACCAGGTGCAAACTTCCCTCCCATTTTCAGATGTTGCAGCACGCGGTGTCATCAGGTTAGCAACCCATTTTGGCAGCATTGCAGACGAGTTCGCGCGCGTACTATTCACCACCGTTCCCACTCTACGTGACGTATCGATCCTGCTCAGGACGGTGAGCGGCAACTTTAAGTATCCCGGGTCTCTGCCATGCAGGTGCATGACACGCAGATTAGCGTCATTGAAGTAGTGTAGACATCTTTCTCTGGAAGGTTCAGAGGATGCTTACTGCTGGCGCGCCGCACTCTGCTGCTCGCCTTCGCTTGCCGTCTTCGTGGAGAACTCCACTAACTTTGAAGCTCTACCATGCAACGCACAGATTCTTATGCTCTAACACATTGCTGATCCCCGTTTCCTCTCTTCTCAAGCTACCATCAGTGACCCCATGAGCCCGCCATGCCGCCTGAGCCCTGAACCGCCCTCATACGCGAAGCATGAGCGTCGGAGCACGCCCATCATTCCACCGCCTTCTGTATCATCCATCTGCGCCCAGAAAAATGCCAGCTGGCTCCGTTGTATTGCCAGAACATCGCCGCCATAGCGCCTACGTGAGCTGTGACGGCCCTCGCGCGGACGGATTGCTTTTGTGTCCATGTCATTTAGTCTTCGCTTCACCAGCCAAAAGATATTAACAGACAATTAGATTTAACTCTTCAAGACATCTTCTAAGAGCCATACATTGTATATATCAGCTGGATATATAGCCTTATAGGTAACACCTATTCTACTTATGATATCTCTGGTAAATCCAAAGACATTCTAATACCTGGTATATAATCCCTTGTAGGTCCATGTAAACAAATTTAACACCACCACCTTTCGGCACGAAACAACAAAAATAAAGATTTAAGTACGAGAACAACATTATATTATGCTATTGTCATAGCAGGTAATTACTAATATATTGACAGGCAAGTAGAAAGATGGCGAAGGATCACAATGTGGACATAATGTTGACCCTTCATTATATCCCAGATATATTCTATCATATCATAGGTATCATATTTATATTATCTACATGTCTGTTATGCGATACAATGCGGCATCACTTACATAAAAATTTTCTCACATTTTACTGATGTCCTAAGTTCACCACATCTCTCTCCATCATCCCTCTCGCGACACGACTTGGCTGTGAAATCACGGCAAGTCTTCCATCCCTCCCTTTTGTCTTCTGTGCGACGCGACTTGGCTGTGATATCACGGCAAGTTCGCCGTGCTCTGCTCTCCTACTTCATTAACGCGTCCTCCACTCGTCCAAAGCTTTCTGCGGTCTCGCAGTTAGCCTACTGGTCATCGTCGCTACTCTGCAGCTTTCTTCGAGCACAATGGCAACTCCGCCAGGCAATGCGCCTCCGTTGGTCAAAACACTGCGTCCGCCGTCGTCACCGCTGCCGCCGCCGCCGCCGTTGGAAGTTTCTGGGCCTACATCATTCGACACGGCGATCCGATATACTTCGAGTGCACCTATACATAATGCCTACACCTGGGCTATTGTTCTCGGGACGGACATCTACTTCTCGCCAAATAGCTCCCGGACGCCGTCACTTCTGCCCAAAGATGTTACGCGAGTCATTCGCGACCCAGTCAAGGACTCAGTTGAAGAATTTCATGACCCCTGCTGGTGGCGCACGGACATGGCGTACCTTCCGTTCCTACCGACCTCTCCACAATTTGGTTCACCGCCCTTTCATGTACTATACAATGAACCGCTTGAAACAGGGCTTCGTCGTAAACGCCGTGTACGCATGGCATCAAATGATATTCTCCGCTGGAAACGCCTAGAAAACACCCTGGAACGAATATTCAAGTCATTTCAGTCAAGCTATTCCATCCCGGACGTCCTTCCCGTCATTCGAACCTCACTAGCGTGCCAATCCGAATTCGAATTTCCGTCGCAGTTTACCACCGCCGAAAAGCGCTGTCGAAACTGGTTTGCCCTATGGATGGCTATGGTCTCACTGGGTATTGCAACTGCCCAGGTCCCCGACGGTGGTAAGGATTCCGATCCTTTACCCAAATGGTATCAGTCATTCGTACTGCACATGGATGAACCTACTCTGTCTGACATTCGCAAGCAACTTGGCCAGTTCTCTGAGTGGTTTCCTCGTGCCGGTGTCTTTATCGACCTGCGTAGCTCGCAAGTACAGCCAACTATAGATTTTTTTGTTCGATTCAAAATACCAGTCTGGTATCCTTGGGGTGTTGCTGAAGAGTCGTGCGCTCGTCAAAATCCTGATGTCTGGGGGAAATATGTTCCTCCGGCGCATCTCCTACAACAAGCGCATTCTTTTTTGACGACAACACCAGCACCGGCATTGCAGCCTGCTCCGCCGGAGGATGCAGTGTCGGAGGAGCGTCCGTGGGAGGCCTTCTTTGCCAATCGCGCTCTACGTGCAACTGGCCCAATGCCACAGAAAAAGCCAACCTTGAAGGTCTTTCATTGGGAGCGGGATGACACTGGCAAGTTGGTTCGCACTCGCGTCCTTCGACAACTAAATGCAGAGACTCTTGCGGAGTATGGGCGCAAGCAGAAGGTATTCGATGAAAGGATGAATGAATGGGATTGTGCGACCGAGATGGGGGACCTTGATGCTGAGGAGCGACAGGCCGCCGCTTGGGAAGATTATGATGAAGAACACATCCCCCCTGCCCCTACGGTTGCTGGCCCACCCCAACGTCATGCATCGCCGACAATTTTACCAGGGGCCACAACTTCTCAACTGAACCCTGCTGAACATAGCTCCTTGACAATTTCATCAGAGCCCTCTATACAGGATGGGCGTGGAAGGCCCAAAGATTTTGCTGAATATCTGCCAGACCAACACCCGCCGGCAGATATCTTACGCTTATTCTTTGGATTTATTGCACCACCGCCATCAGTCCGTCTCCATCTCCCGCCTGCAACTGACCAACAAGTGAAAGATCTGACTTTAGGAGTCAGATCATCCAATCAGGGGCTGATCCAGGCATTCGTACAAACATCGCCTGGGCGATACGCTCCGCATTTCTTTTGGTCCATGGGCCAATTACCATGGGTTCCGCCTTCAAATATCTTGTTTGATTTGGCTTCTGGAAACCCGCGAAGTCTCAAGGACCGTCGGCGTCTGAAGTTCCTGCACAGGCTTCCCGGTGACAACTACATTTTTGATTTCCAAGGCGAATCAACTGTGGCCTGGAAAATATGTGTCCATGATATCGCTGTTGCCTTGTCGATCATCCGGCAGGATGACAATTTATCGGATTACAACCTAGCGCATGCGCTTCTAAACCAAGGCTCTCCGTTTCGGACTGTTTTGCGGACAGCTCGGTTCAGTGTAGCCAGCCCGGCCTATGGGATTCCTCGTCTCCGTCTCAGTACTTTCCATTTTGGACCTGAAGACTATCAAAGCTATTGCCATCAACGAGCGGATATCCTGCAAAATCCGCGAATCGCCAGACAGGCGTTGATGCGGGGCGGGATTATATGGCGGCTAACCATGGACAATGCCAGTTTCCAGGATGTGTTGGCTGGCCCAACTGCTGTTGCAACTGCAAAGCACCAGTGCACGTCTTGGGTGTCTGAATCAGGTACTTTCTATGTGGATGACATATTGGCCTCCCATGAAGCAGATGTGATCCTTGGTGTATATAACGTTTACACTGGTAAGATACGGCGTTATATCAAATGTATTAATTTCACCTTACCCTCTGCTATCAGGTCAAGGCACGCAACTGGCCACCAAGTCATATTGGCCCCCTGTAGAACTTTGGGATGCTTTGGTGCGGCAACCATTTTGGCACAAGCGCTCTGAGACGTGGTTTGAGAATCGCTTGAAGGAGCTCGAAAGTGGACAAGGTGTACCTTTGACGAATACCCAATGGCGGGCTCGTCTGAAAATTAATTCAGTAGTTCGGCGTGCGACAAACAACAACATTGAAGTATCGAAGGCGTATTTGCAGGATCTACAAATGTAAATGATTCAATTCCAATAATGTACCATATAGCATGTATAATACCGCATACCAATTTGGAACTTCAAATGTATATACAGAGTGATCCATCGACAAAATTTCCTCTGAGTGATGCTGTCTAGCCTGCCTCCTACAGCCATCTCGAGGGGCGTCTAGACGGTAGTTATAAGATTGAATGCATTAATATTAGAGGGAAGCAATTAATTACTGGCAATTTTCTCCAGCCGCCGGCCACATACCGTTAATGGGTGCAAGTGCAATAAAAACAACTGTGTATTTGTATATATACATTTTCTATGTTACTACATGTGCGGGAATGTTATAGTATACTATGTGAGAAAAGGTGTGGAATTGCCGGAGATCGATTTGCGTCCCAAGTGGAGCAATATCTCGTTGCTCATGTATTCATGCACGCCGGATCGCCTGTGTATCCAAATGGCCATTTGGCCGGGGTTTGTTAGGATCACCGAAGATGCACAGCATTTATGAGTAATCCCCGGCAATCCGTGGAATGTAAATTTGGCCCTGCTTCCACGCACAACACCACCGCCGCTGAAGGACACTCAGACGCCCCTTGACGAGTCGGACAGAAATTCAACGCCCATTTCAAGTACGAAAGATAGGCTCTGAATTGGGTGCACCGATTCACTGCGTCAGGATTGCAGCGGCTGCGCAGTAGCGTTCCGAAATTGTTGGATAGCACAAGTAGAACCAGTGAAGGCACCCTGGGAGCCACGCCCGCATCGATAGGGCCTGCATTCACTTCATCCAACTAGTACGCGCTTGGTAAGCTGGCTATCTTTCAGCAGTGTGTATTCCAAAGCGCGTAGTACTCAATGTCGAACACCAGATTCTTTCCGTGGGTGCACGCTCGCCTGCAACGTTCCTCCCTCGCGGTCCCCTAACTCCGTATGAAACCTGGTAAGGATTTTTGTTCCGTTTTCATGCTGAGTCTGACCTATGCCCCCGTCAATGTCGATCGTGTTGCGAAGACTACCTTGGCTGAAGCCACCCCCACCCCCCGGAATCTGTAGACCGCGACTTTGAAGGTGCGTCTCACCGTTGATTGATCGAAATTGTTTTTATCACGCTTTAATAGTGGTAGAGATGCCCTATGATAAAGATCCGGCCGTGGAATGGTCTCTGGGGACGGTGATAGTGCGCAATGGCAATATTTTCTGCTCACCAAACTCGAAGCGAGCAGTGTCGATTCCGGACAAAGCTGAATCCTCCATCAATCCATTCCAAACTCAGGAATCCATCAACTATAACTTCTTTCAACCGGCTTGGTGGAACTGGAGCTGTGGTTGGATGGCATTTGTACCACTATCTCCAACATTCCTCTCTCTTCCATTTCAACCACTCAGTTGGAAGCCGCGCATTATCGAGACGACCGAATTGCTCATCACCCCCTCCGGAGCCATGCAATATCAACCGCGCTTTACGACTCGAAGCGACGATTGCCAGCGATGGTTTGAATGCGAGCAACAATTGGCTCGAAGTGCCGATGCAATCCGAATGTTTTATCACATTCCAGGGACAGTGCCACCTCTGCCTTCTTCTTTCGGACTCAACGGCCTACATAGATCACGGAATGCTGCGGAGCGATGTATCGGCGTCTGTCGCAGATGGTTTGTGGTATGGATGGGCTTTTTGTCCTATTTAATTGCCCAAACATCGAGGCCTGAATACCAAAAACCATCCCAAGGATTGCTGCCGGGGTGGTATAAACGCCTTCTGGAGAAGAACTTTCCACCACCTTGGCTTGATGGTCTGGCGGGGTCGAGCGTTTGTGCCTTTGACTCCCACACGGTCCGCGCTGGGGCCATCTTATCATTCACGGATAACGATCGACATCGTCCCCCAGCTCAGTGGTTCCTTAAACACCGAGTGCCGTGTTGGTACCAGCTTACGAGATTTACAGAGCAATACATGAAGAGGGACTCCTTTCTGCGGAAATTGATTCCGCCGCCCGAACTCCTCCAAGCAGAGCTTACAAAATTGTTCGCAGAACCGAGACTCTCTTTGGCGTTGTTCGTTTTCAAGAAATATAGCGATTTTGAATGGAAACAATGCAATGAGGAAATCAAGAAGATTATTGACCTTGAGTGTACCACTTCCGCAATTCTGGATATGTGCTCTAGTGAATTGCTTAAGAGACGTGATTTTCAATCACAACTAGACCAGCCCGAGGAGCTGGATCGCGTATTACATGAAATGAAGCTTATTTCGGCCGAATGTGAGGCTAAAATTTCTGCAGAAATTCAGAAGGGGCAAATTTGTCTCGAACAAGGAATGGTTGAGAGGGATGATTTCGAAGGAGCAACGTCCCTTCATTCCAGTTGGATACAGTTTTTCGAAAAACGTGCACGACGAGAGGACGAGTTGCTGCTCAGCGAATCCGATGGAGATCGTCAGGCCCGCCTCCAACGCGAGAGGGATCCACCCATCAAGAAATCCAAGATGTATGTATGGCAGGCGGTGAAAACCTCTGGCGGTAGCATTATCTATGCCCGAACCTTAATGAAGCAAAAGGAACACGCAGATCTTATCCAGCACTACAGGTCAAGCGAGACCAAGTTTAATGCACGTTCAAGCGAATGGGATTTTTTTGAAGAATCTGATCCACAAATCAGCGCAGCATCACCCAACGACGACTTCTCGGATGCAAGCAGCTCCAAGCTGGGCTCACCACTGTGGAGTCCAGCGCCAATAAATGTGGATAATTTGGACTGGCAGTGCTCTTATGCCCAATTGCAGCCGACCACTGCCAACGACCCCTTAGGCCCAGAGCTCCAAGCAAGTGCCGCCATGATTAAAGACCATTCACCCCAATGTCTGATACGATGCGCACTGAACGAGGCGCCAAACCCACTGGACGGATCTTCAACAAACTCTACGGACGGGAGTCGGACAATTGAAATGGCCCATTGGCAATTTGGCTTCATGCCTCCCCTTGGCCAGGAATTCGAGAGTTCGGGTATGAGACTCAGCTGGAAAGAGGTTCTTCAAATACTCGGCAGCACAGATGAATGTGCAGAAAACGTCGGTGTCGCCGATAAAGTAGCTTTGCAAGTCTTTTTTTCATTGTTAGTCAGAAAGGAACCTATTCCAAATGACTTGGATGACCTGTCAGACCAAAATCATTCTTATTTGCTTTCTAGAGTTGGCCTTGGGCCCCTTCAAGTCCTAGCTGGTGAAAGGAGGTGGTACATATTTCTTGCGCCGCGTTCAGCGACTTCCTCCTGGTTTCTAGGGGTGGACAGCACTGCAGCAGCACTTCACATACTGCGCATCTTAGCAACTACACGCCGGTCCCACACTCTGTATACGCTGGGGAATCTCCTCATACAGAACGGCGTGCGGTTCCGCACGTTTGAAAAGCTCCCCAAGGCAGAATGTCATCGCCTGTGCGAGCCTTTCCAGCCCCAATTTTATCGCAACAACGGATATGAATTCACTGCCGAAGATTTTCACGCTTCTCTGCTTCGGACAAGGCATCTACTGCAGACCCTCCCGGGCCGCGCGGCTCTGCTTTCAGGCGGAATCATCGGCTGCATTGCCCGTGAATTTCTACAACCTGGTGACAAGGGGGTGTCAAGTCCTTAGATAAGACCTGAGGTCGAGAAAATATTTAGGGACATAGTCGTCGACCCACCCTCCATCG
>JAEKIV010000548.1:0-21996 GCA_016801325.1 Hypholoma fasciculare
GGTCACGAGAGTGCGGCGGAAAATGCCGCCGCAGTTGATCGCCGCAGTCACAGGCCGCAGTTTCCGAATCCCAAACTTACTGCAATAATCCGCGAAAAGGTTGCTTCAAAATTACTTCAAGGCTGGAAATTACACCGAATAATAATCGTAGAGAAGTTAAAGCCTCTTTATTTCGAGCCGAATAAAATAAACAGATGTTTTTGGGAAATCCAAAAAAAACTTGCGTTCGACAGAAGGAGTAAAATAAAATAGCAATGAAATCGGAATTTCGCCTCCGAAGATACTAAGTTCTACAAGTTTGAAGCACACTCGAATGCGCCTTGTAAAATAATCAACTTCGCCAGCAGTCTCTTAGACCGCAGGCAGCGTGATTCTTGTTGCGCAATGCGCGCCCCCGGCGGATCCAATTCTCTGAAAATGGAAATTGCGCCCAATAATTGTCACCGGTTGCGGGGTAGCCGATTTCCGAGGGACGAATTTAAATACACATGCGCACGCGCCCACAGCTCTCTCCTTCCACCACCTTGCTTCACCCACAACGATGCCAGACGAGCCCAAGAAGATTGGAGGCGACTATGGCGAGGTGCGCGCGAACATCGACGTCGCTGCGCTGAACGCCTACCTCGCACGGAACGCGCCACGGATCAAGGCCCCTGTGGATGTGAAGCAGTTCAAGGTCGGCGCGTCTGTTCGTTGTTCGGTACAGGTGAATTGACACCCCACACCCCAGTTTGGCCAGGTATTCCTCTTTCGTTTGTGACCATGTTCGCGGCCAACATTGACGTTAGCGGCCATGGCTAGTCGAACCCTACATACTTTCTCACTGACGCAAGGTGAGTGGAAGCTCGTATGCATGCCCATGGTCTGTGCTAATCATCTGCAGTAAAACGAAGTACGTCCTGCGCAAGAAGCCTGCGGGTGAGCTGCTCTCGCAGACGGCGCATCAGGTCGAGCGCGAGTACACCGTGCTCGCGGCGCTGCACAAATACAACCAGAAGCCCTCCACGAAGCCCGACGAGCGTGTGCCCGTTCCGGAACCACTGCTCTTGTGCGAGGACAAGTCCGTCATCGGAACACCCTTCTACATCATGGAATTCCTCGACGGGCGTATTTTCACCGATGCCCGCATGCCACAGATTGCATCGCCGCAGGACAAGCGCGAGCTGTATGTCTACATTTAGCATGTATGAATGGAACCTGACCACGATGCGCAGCTGGTTCGCCGCCGTCCGGGCGCTAGCCACTCTTGGTGCCGTCGACCCTGCCGCCGTTGGCCTGTCCTCTTTTGGCCCATCCACGCCGTATTTCCCGCGCCAGATCAAGGCGCTGTCGCGCGTATCGAGCGCCCAAGCGCAAGCCGTTGACATCGAGAGCGGTAAAAAGACGGGCGATATCCCGTTCTTCAACGAGATGATTTCCTGGTATCGCCAGAACCTGCCCGACGAGACTAAGACCGGCCTGCGCATCGTGCATGGCGACTACAAGCTCGACAACCTCATCTTCCACCCTACTGAGAACAGAGTCATCGGAATCCTCGACTGGGAGCTATGCACACTTGGTAGTCCAGTATGTTACTCTTTTTACTTAATTAGTACGTGTTATTAAGATTTACGCAGCTCGCGGATCTGGGCAATCTCACACAACCGTGGTCCATTGACATGGTTATATACCCCAAAGATGCCACCTGGAAGATGCTCGGATTCAAAAATGCGGATAATGCGCCACTCCCATTGGAAGATATCGAGCGTGAATACTGCCGCTGTACCTCGCAGCCCTACCCCATCGAAGGTATAGTCTTTGTCCGCAGTTGGATGCTGTTCAGAGTACGTCGGACCATCAATGATTATACGAACATCTTATAACAGTGAAACCTCTAGCTGGCAGTCATCTCACAAGGTATCGCTGCCCGCGTCGCACGTCGCCAAGCAAGCTCTGAGCAGGCATATCTCCACGCATCTGGCTTCCCCATCGTCGGAGCACTTGCCCGGCAGGTCCTCGCAGACGAGGGCATCTCACTAATCCCCAAAACCAAGCTCTGACACCATGCATTAATTACAGTCAATATACCTGAGCACGTCTACGAGGATGACATTGATTCTACATACTAGTACATGTACTTTTATAAAAATAACACAGTTCCACAAAACAATCCACGTAGCAGCACTTCCTGTGATCTATACAACAAATAAATATTCCCTTCATGCACTGCTCCCGTCTCCTTTCATGCTCGCGCCTTGCGCCTCCCTATCCCAGAACCGCAGATGGCGCAAGCGCGACTTCCGTGGGGTACCCTCCGCAGAGGAATCGTCGCCCATCTCATCCGTCGCTGAACCCTCGCGTGACTTGCGCCCGTGCCCGTGTGTCTCCTTCCCTGGCGTGATCGTCAGGAAGTTGATCACAACCGCCCATAAGTTATTCCCGCTGAACGCATGCGCGGGCCCGAGCATCGCCTCGTCCGCGACCGCCGCGAGCCGGCGTGCTTCCTCCGTATCGCGCCGCGCGACGAGGCTGCTCGGCGGCGGCGCCTCGTCGTCGTCAAGCGCCCACGCCCAGCCCCAGCCCGGCGACGTCGCGGGGCTCGCACCGCTGGCGTGCGCACTCCCATTCGCCACCCCATTCACACCGCCGCGTCCCACACCGCCCTCGTTCGCACTCGCATTACGCTGCAGCGCCATCCGCCACGCCGCCATGCGCCGGATCGTGTCCTCCCTCGCGCGCTGCAGATTCCGCCGGCGCTGCTTCTCAATGCGTGCGGTGGTGTGCGCGAAGCGCTTTGCAAACGCGCGGCGGTCGCGCAGGTAGCGCTGCATCGTGGGCGGGCCGAAGCGGCCCACGTCCGCGCGGGGAATCTGCATCGCGCTGAGCTCTGCCTCGGGCTCGAGCGCAGACACCACGCCTGCGGTCGACACGCGCTCCCGGATCATGCGCACTGGCCAATTCGTCGGGTCCTGTGTGGTACGGTCAGTGTGCTAGCCCGAAGCTGGGAGGCAGGTACAACTCACGGGAATGTCGCTATATATCTCCACCTCGCCCGCGTATCGCTCGCCTCTCGGCTGGGCGGTCTGAGGCTCGAGCTGGAAGCGCGGCCCCGCGACGTCGCTCGACGCGCCCGACGCTTCCTTCTGCGGTGTCGCTTGGACAGGCGACGAGCGGCGCGGAGCGTCGTCCAGCACCATAGCTGTCGCCTCAACCTCTTCCTCCTCCAGCCGCGGCGGCGCACTCTCGCTGGCAGGAGGGCTCCTCAGAGAAGGCGCGGGCGACGACGACGACGAGCGCCGCAGGAGGCCGCCGGTGCGCGCCAGCCCCAGCGACCCCGACAGCGCACGGCGCAGCGCCTGCCCACGCGTCGGCACCGGCGCCGCAAGGGATCCGTGCGGTGAGGTAGGGGGCGACGAATGCGCTGCGGGCAGCGACGCATGCGCCGTCGGCGGGGACCTGAGGGGCGACGGCGAGCGCTGCACAACGCCATCTGCTCCTGAGTGCGCCTTCCGCATCGCACCGTGCTCAGGCGCTGGGGGCGATGTCGTCAGGGTGATCTCCGGGGTGCCAAGCACCGGAGTATAGGCATTCGTGAACGACGTCGGCGACGTCATCAGCGTCGGCGAGGTTGGCGAGGTCGGGGACGCAGGGAGCGTCGGCGAGTGCAGCGCGGGCAAAGTGTCGCGCCGCGGGCCCAGCGTCTGCTTGAACCCCGCGAACAGCGACTGCCGCCGCGTGATGGGTTTTCTGTCGCCGTGCGCCACCGAGTCCTTGCGCGAGAGGCTGCGAGCGGGCGTGAGCGGCATGTTCGTGACAAACTTTGTAAAATTTGCCATTGCGCGAAAGCAGAATTTGGCAGGGGTGCTGAAGGAAAACAAGATAGGTAGGATGTGCGGGCTGTCGTCGTACACCTGCAGGTGCACCGGCGAGGGCTTGGTCAGCTCCTTGCCATCGAGAACAGGATATAGCGTAGGCACGCGCTCGTCCATGGGATATTGTTCGGGATACGCGGCCTTGTGTGCACTAATGTCGAGCCATCAGCCTCTACCTACAACCGCTTTGGACTTGAAATAACTCACGTGTATATGATCTCATCCCTCAGTACCTCCTTGTCCCCCGCGATGAAAAGTAGTGGCGGCAGCCCGCCAAGATACGCCATCACCGGGCTCACAAGCGGGTGCGCAAGCAGACTATTCGTCGCATAGAAATGCAGCTGCTCATCGACCTCAGTCGTCTCACCCGTTACTGCATCGTGTACGACAACACACTCCGGGTCAACGCGTGCCGTTGTCTCGACAATGGGTGTGCTTGGGTCCACGGCGGGGAGAGCGTCGGAAAGACTGTTTCGACCGTCGTACGTAGACACAGAGTCGCGACGGGACGCCTCGTCGGACCGAAATGCCTGGCGGATACGAAAGCGAATGGACGCGTTGACCCGCGTAGATATCTCCTCCGGGGGCGGCGGCCAAAGCATGCTTGGCTTATGGAAGGAGAGCCCAGACTCGGGGATAATGTCCTGTGTGGCTGCCATTAGCAAGTGCTGAAAACTCAGATGCAGAGGGTTGTGCGTACCGTGTTTGTGTTGGAATGAACGCTGGGGAAGGAGTGGGTCAGGTCACACCATGGGGATATCAACACACCCCCAGCGGGTGCAGGCAGGCCGCTATCGCGGATAACCTGGAGTAGTGCGAGAGAGAGACCACCTCCTGCAGAATCGCCAGATATGATAATGTGCCTGGGGTTCACCGGTCGATGTAAAGAATTGGGAGGGGGTCGTATGAGGAATAGATCTGAGAACAAAGTTGTCAAGAATTTGATTAGAAAAATTGACAGGTAAATAACACACATGTTGCTAGTGCGTCATGCAGAGCACAAGGAAATGGATACTGCGGTGCAAGGCGGTAATTGATGGCTATGTAGAAACACCATGAATAAATGCGGAGAGCATACGTCATTACGAGCATGCTCACCGAATACTCTACCATTTATTTTGCGCGCCAGCCGTTGGATACTGTATCTATGGACCATGGGGTAAGCGTCAAAATACACATCATACACAATCCAGCACACCTTTCTTGATCGACACTGCCGAAGTAGTACCCGCCTCCATGCAAATACAAAATGCAGCGCATAGCGTCCATATCTTCGTCATAAGTTCCGTTGGGACTGTTCTTTACGTCCTCGTTCGTAGGAGGCGAATTAGACGATGCGTCTGCAGTTCCCGCCCTGGCCTGCTCCTTGTACCTTTTCTTCGCCTCCTGATAATCCTTCTTGGCCGTAATCCATTGCCCATCGACACTGGAGATGGCGTGAGCGGGGGCAGCAGATCCATGTATATGCAAGCGTACCCGTTGATGCCCCGCACCTGCCACCACTTGACGCCGCCTACGAGACGCTTCGCGACCTCTGGACCTCCGAGTGCGGCGATCAGGTACGGTGCTGCGTCGTCGCAGCTCGACATCGGGACGAGCACACGCACGACATGTGTCCATGGCGGTGATGGCGTGCGGGTATTGGAAAAGCCTGCTGGATTTAGATATTTGTAGATGGAGATGAGGTCGCAACAAACGTACTCTGCAGCTCCTCGATGGAATGGCTGTCGTCTGGTCAGCAACCGTCCTAGGCTTCAAAATGAGAAAACTAACAAAGTGGACGCAGCCAAGAATGACTTCTCAAAGAATTAGATGAAGAAAGAAAGCAAAGAGAGCAGCAGACGCACCTTGATAATGGTAAATGCCTCGTTATATAGTACATCGTCCTTCCGAAGGCTGCCGCCCGACTCTCCCGCACCATCGTCCTTCAGTCTGTCAAAGTAATGCTTGACAAACACTTCCAGCACCGTAGGTCCAACCTTGAGGCCAACCTCGCGCGTTAGCGAGTTCGCAAATACGGGCATATGAGGCCGAGATGACGCGTAGAGGGGTATAATTAGGTGCAATTAGCTGGTCCAGGAAGAGTTCAGAGCGCTCAGCGCTCAACGCCGTGGATATGTTGAGTACAAGGTGCAAGTACAAGAAAAGAAATGCTGTGCGGGGTCAGGTTCATGGCCAAGGGACAACTTACAGAGCGCCCAAGCCTTTTTACGATCACGGTATTGCACACCGGCCCGCAGATGATGTCATCCGGAGGCCGGAGATCAGCATGGCTTTCCCCGTCTTCCGTTCCGCCTAATTTGATGGCGAAGCATGAATATGGCCGCCGTGCTGCTGCAGTTGTAATTCAATTTATAAATACGGCTGGAAGGCGAGCAATTGCACCTTGAATCTCTTTGCCGAGGACAGCTACGTCTGAGTTTTAATTATGTACACTTGCCGCATGTTCCGATCATCTCCGGCCGATCATCTTGGCCAAAAAACTTACGGCAGCTGGTGGCAGGGCAAGGCTGCCATTGATTTTGCAGCTCAAGAGTCGGATCCAAGCAAGGCACATCTACCGTACGTAGGCCGTTATCTCGTCGATCTGGTTTCCCCAAACCAGGGCTATTTTATACAAAATTTATCCAAAAATTTCAAAGAAAAAACCAAGAGACTCCACGCCGCAGGCTTGCGGATTTCTCCTCGTTAAATAATTTCGCTGTCCCCATTTTTTAAAAATGATTCGTCTCAGAAATTTGTAAGGCTTATGCAAGATCATCTACAGGACACTAAGATTCAAGGAAGTTCTACCCACGAAGGGATGTAATATATTTTATTTTCCACGGAGACCATTTTTATGGGTAACGCTAAATAAAGCTAGATAATGCTACTTACCATTGATCGAGATCAACAAGGCTGTTGAGAACAGATCAGCACCAGCGGCATAGTAGCCTACTATGCTTTCGTAAGTAAACAAAATTGGAACAAAGACAGACATATGAGATATTTTATTTCATTCTTTTGATACCTTCTACGGCTGGGGCATCGATAAATCAAAGCAATATCAAGATCTGATACGCCCCGAAGCATCCAAGATCGCTGATGGTGTTGCAAAAAGCTCTTCTAGAAGTTCCCCTGACGCTGGTACTGAAATTATTGCTTTTTGTAGAACAAAAGGCAGTGTCATCAACGCCCACAGATTGCCCACAGATGTCAGTGGACGCTGCGCATTCCGTGTATTGATTACTCAATTGCTGACAATGTGGGCAAAGCAATATCAAAACCCGAGTCTTTCATGATGCCAATGTTTTGTTGCTCACACCTTCTCAACAGGTAGAGAAATATATAAAACCCAGGGAGTTCCTCAAGTTTTATCAATCTTTGTAGACACTCACCCGTCTAAAGTCTGCTTTCTCTCCACCCAACTTTCTTCTTTTTAAAATCCTCCAAATGCAACTCCAGTTACTGACCGCCGCTTTCGTTGCATGTAGTAAGTCTTGACGCTCACCTTTTATCCTTGGACGACCTAAATTAATTTTATTTCTCAGTGTCTGTATTCGCTTCCGCTGCCCCCGCCGCAACGGCTGCTGTTGAGGCTGTAAGTAACAAAAAAATCATCTAGCAATTTTTTTGTAAAACAAAAAAAAATTACCTTGCAGGCCCATGAGGTCATAAATGTCGATGCACGGGATCCCCGATGCACCGTATACCAATGTGGGTAAATAACAAGGTCAGTCGCCCTAACCTTATCGCGTTTTCTTCGAACTGGGTTTATATAACTGTCCTCTATAGAAAGAAGAAGCCTGTATCATGAAGAATATCTGCAGTGCTCCTCTACGCTGCAGCCAAGCTCCATATTTCCCTTACCAATCTTTTGTTCATTTGGATCCGCCTGTCCCCTATATACTTGCCTATATTATTTATTGTGTACAATTCGTGTGTGTATTTGTGCTCCAACCCAACGATGATTTTTTTGCTGCTTTGAATCTGCGATATGCTTGGGAAAAATCGATCAATCCTCAGAGTCTAACCTCTTTCATCTAGAGTATTAAGGGCAAGCAATGCAAGGGAAGAGGAGAAGGTACTAAAAGCAAGCTATGCATCAGGCAGGGGGACGTTTCAATAGATATCATGCCTGCAATTTCTGAAGGTAGGTTTTGACTCTTTGAAGGGAGATTTTGACTTGTAATTGTACATAAAGTACTTTAGTTTGTTCCTCTATCCTACAACGATTTTTCTCCCACACCGGATTGCGAATTCCTCTCGAAGAAAAATAACGGTAGAACGATCGTTGGACTTGAGCCCGCCTCCTTCATCGATAGGATCGAAAGAAATGAACAAGAGCAGAAGAGAAGAGATTAAAAGCAGGCCTTGCGTCAGTTAGGGAGCCGCTTCAATAGATATCACGCTTGCAATTGTTGAAGGTAAGTTTTGACTCTTTGAAGGGAAAAGTCGACTTGTAATTATACGTAAAGTGCGGCAAGCACTTGCTCGTGGCTGCTTAAGCTTCAACCGTGTGGAAACAGACGGAGATAAAGTATATAGGGTAAGCCACAGTGTAATTCTAAAATAAAATGCCAAATAAAATATACGCAACCAAGAAAAGCCCGCGAGCGGGTAAATACAACAAGCATGAAAAATCATTGCGCTCCGGCGAATCGCCGAGCGCGCTGCAAATGTGAACATATAGAATATTCACAAATGGCACGTGTAATGTAAAAATGACGCAAAACCCAATCAAAATCAAGAGGAATGTACGAGGGACACGTAGCGGCGGCGGTGCTATGTATTGGCGAGTCGTGGGAAGGCGGCGGGAGGCGCGGGAATAGTGTCTTCGTCGAATATCGTAGGCAGTGAGAGCACAGGAATGTCGGATCTGTCGGATTTCGTAGGTAGAGAGAGCACGAGCTCATCAACATCAATCAAGCAAGAGTGTTTGCAAGATCATATACGATGCGAAGCTTCCATTATCGCTGATGGTTTTACAAGAAGCGCTTCTAGTATCACAGAAGTTACATTAATTGGCAGTGCCTTTGTTGCTTTTTGGAACAGAAGGTGTTCGAGCCAAGTACCAGAAACCACATATCCCAAACGCAGTATCCTCTCGGATTTTACTCGCGAGATTTATGTACAAACTAGAGTCAAGGCTAAATCAAGACCTCAGTCCATCATGATACTAATATCCTTCTACTCATTGACACACTCTCTCAGTAAATAAGTGGGAAGCTGAAATGTATAAAAGCCTAGGAGTTTCTTCTGATTCTGTCATAAGCTCTCTCCTACCTCAAGCTTCCTTCATCGCTTACCCACTCCAACTCTCTCAGTCATAACATAGCACGTATGCAATTCCAGCTACTCACTGCCACCTTCCTCGCCATCAGTAAGCCTTGGCACGAGTCGTTGTGTTGCCTTTAGTTAATTTGATCGCCTAGTGGTTCCATTTTCTGCTGCGTTGCCCGTCGTCCAGCCTTCGGTCGCGGCTCGTGGAATTGTAAGTTGCAAATAGAGAATCCAGGGGAAATTATAAATACAGACTACTTATTTGACAGGTCGACGAGGTCGTCAATGTCGGCGCACGGGAGCCCGTCTGCGAAAGATTCCAGTGTTGGTAAATGCCAAGGTCAGCCGCCCTGCTCATATCTTCGACATGGTTTGATGGATATGTCCTCCGCACTCCTTTAGTAGGAAAAAGCCTGCATTACAAAGGCATCTCTGCCTGTCCGCGTCGATACCAACCTACCTTGATCGATCCATTAGCTTCTTCTGAACGCCTGCATATTCCTCACATAGTGGAGTAAATATATCTATACGATTCGTGTTTACATCTGCGCTCCAATCAAATGTTGTACTTACGATGATTTTTGCCCGAGTTTGTGATGACTGGGAAAGAAAACATATACTCGCGGTACAAGAGTCGCGGTAGGTTGAATACGATTGATGACCCACCTGTTTATTTTCTTTGAATAATTCAATCATTGTCTATGTTCTGCGGTGGTGAATTACATGATAAGAACTGGCTTCAAAAGAAAGAGAAAGAATTGAAAAGTGAGGAGACTAAAAATAAAACCCGGGCCGCTGATGCATGCCGGAGAATCGCGCGCCCGTAGAGTGACGTATGTCTTCCCGAGCGCGTGCATGAACGTCTTCCGCGGAGAGTACTATCACTGGTGCAGTGTTTGAACCTTTTGATCGATTGGCTCATATCTCTGCAAAAACACAACATCACGCTCTAATCCTTCGATCAATGTAAACTAGGGCTCGCTGCCTACGCACCTATATTTTTTTCGTGGCTGAAATGTCAATTGGTGATATGTTTAAAGCACCTTCAAAACTGACCTAGTGTTTGAAGCAGTTGTCACACGCTAGTCACAGTCGTGGTGCGCGGAACGAGGCCAAAATTCAATCTCCGAAGTCTATCATCAGTCAGCCGGCGCTGTCTGTCTCTTGCAACGGAACGTCGGAGGTTGAATTTCCTCGCCCAAGTATCGACATTTGTCACAACTCCAGTTCTACATGCATTCCCTATTAATCACACATGTATAGACACTTATAATGTAATTTATAACACTTTATGAGCTTACTTAAAAAAAATCAAAGGAAAATGCGAAGTACTGCTTTCCCAATTCACCGAAAACCGCAAAATGAGCACTTGATCCTTGTTCCCTGCCTTTGACTTTCAAGTTTTAGAAAATAAAAATTCAGAAGTATGTGTGTTCAAACTACTTCTACCCTCAATAAATTTTTCGCATTTATGGGAGGTGTGGTTGTGGAGCTATATGGCAAAAGATGGTGATTTTCAAACACCCGACCAGGTTCAAACACTCAACACGTGATAGTAGGTGCGCTGTGTTCACCGGGAACGCGAGAACTCGCACATGATGCATTGATGAGCGACTTGGACAGGCCCTCGGGTTGATCGATCTCCGTGCAGCCACTTGCGAATTACCGGGGAAGTGGACCTCAAATAAAAAATGCATGCCAGCCTACGAATAAATAACGAAAGATGATGTCAGATACTGGAATAGTACACGGCCGTTGCTTCCTTCAGAGGGATCGTTCGATTGCTACTATTCGATCCAGACTCCGCCCGGGGATATCCCTTCAAGGTGCTCCCACGGCTCCTCTGAGGTGTTCTGACGCTCTAGACACTTGTATGTAGCTCTCGATGCCTTGCTCTTCAGAAATTATAATAGACATAATTCAATTATCCTGTTAATCTAATTTTCAAATCATGAAAAAGACAGTGAGAGGATCGAAGCGGGTTTCAAGGTCTTGCACAAAAAATAAGCAAAATACAGCATGGAGCGATATTTGATGTACACAGACTTAATCTGAGCATGGATTAATATCCCTAATAGTTTTTTGTGTTTTTTCTACGCACATTTTGCGCCTGCAGCTCCCCGCAAACATCAATACGACGTTCAATGGTCAAAAATATTCATTCACGTGATATGCATTGCAAGCCGTGGATGTGCCGCATTGATCCGTGACTGATAGGAAAATCAGAGACTTAGCCTACCGAGAACATAGCCTCCTTTTCAACTCCCTCATTTACATGATTGGCCAAGATGATTTATATTCAAGTTGTTGTACTGTATGTGTAACTGGTTTTTACCAGCTACTAGCCATTTATTGAATCCTATCTTACCATACTCCGACTTCCCAGGACTCTGATCAAATTGTCATCATGGTCGGATGCCGAGTAAATGCCGAGCGGTGCCTGAATCGAATAGTAGCAATCGAACTAGGACTCCTTCCTTCATCAAAATGCCTAAACAGCCCAAAAACAGCCTCATAATATTTGTGCAAAGATTTTTCCCCGCTTTGCAGATATCTTAGTCAGGCCAGATACACTCCTCAATTGCGGGATGTGGTTGATAGATTCCGCCCATTCAAATGGCCACGTAACAGTGTAGATCCTCGTGTTTCCTATATTAATACTGTTCACAAGATAGTAAGCCATCTAGGAATATTTTTGCCATTACAAGCTCAATTTATTGCTTTCAGGACTTCGGTGATGGAGGAGAGGTCTTGGTCGTGCGTTATATGCGTAGGACCTTCCCAATACGAAGATCTGCACCAATTGAGTGAGATACATGATATAACAGGAATCCTGGAAGAGATAAAAATGGAGAATACAGCGGCCAAGAACAGCTAATACGCAGATTGGATTTACACTTTACTATGTTGTCTGTGGAAGTTTATTGCCCGGAGGCTGCATTCGCTTTTGCGGCTCCCGTCGCCCCGGGTTCTGTAGCTCGCAGCATTGTAGGGTGTAGGCCGGCCTGTATACAACAATTACATCCGTCGATATAGAGCTTTGCTTATAGTCCAGCATCACTGTAGGTTACAAGTAGATCATCATCCAGACCTTTTTTACTGGATTGATTTGAAGGCCGCTGAGAACAGGTCAGCACCACTGCCGTCTGGTAAGTAAACAAAATCGGAACAAAGTCAGACGAATGAAATGCTTCATCCCTCTAACTTGCTTCTTTTAGCACCCACAACCTGAAGGCAGCAGGGGCATCAATCAAACAGAATCGGTATCAAGGTCTTATCCACCCCGCTGATGATGTTGCAGGAACCTCTTCTAGCAGTGCCACTGATGTTAGCAGTGTCTGTCTTGTTTTTTGTAGAAGAAAAGGTGTGCTACGAACGCCCACAGATCGCACTGAACGCAGCGCATTTCTGGTATTAATTTTTCAACCGTATTTGGGATCGAAATTTAGACAAAGGTACATCAAAACCCAAGTCTATCATGACACCAATATCTTGTTGCGCACACCTTCTCAAAAAATAGAGAAATGTATAAAGTCGTTCTTCCAGTCCTGTTAAGCCAAGTAGATAATCTCGCATCTCAAGTCTGCGCCTCTCAAACCAACTCTCTTAATTTTATTTAAAATCGTCCGAATGAAATATCAATCACTGACCGCCGTCTTCGTGTCCTGCAGTAAGCCTTGACTTGCACCTATTGAAGTTGTGTAAAATATCAGTTAAATTTATTCCCCAGTGGCTGTATGCGCTTCCGCGGCGCCCCTCACTCTGGGTTCTATCGAAGTTCTCCACATTGTAAGTTTTTAGGAAGTTACCCGAGCCATTTTTTCAATATAGATTACTTTTCAGGCCGACGAGGTCACCAATGTCGGTGCACGAGAGCCCGTCTGCGCTAAATATCAATGTTTTTAACTACCGAGGTCAGTTGCCCTTACCATGTCGCGTTTTGTTCGGCATATGTTAATACGTCTATACACTCCTCCTATAGTCAAGGAAGCTGGCATCATGAAGCGTTTCTGATTCTCCCGGTCAAAGCCAAGTTCCACACTGCCATCACCAATCTTGTAGCTTCGTCTTGACCTTGTCAATTACCTACATACTGACCTTAATTCATCTGTACAATTCGTGCTTGCATCTGTACGCCAATCCAACGATGATATTTTTCCTTTCACAAATTTGTGATATCCTTAGCAAAAGAAAGAAAGATCACGGTAGAACGATCGTTGAAACGTTGAGGACTCATTGCCTCATTCATCAAGAGTATCAAAGGAACTGAACACAAGGGCAGAAGAGAGGACCGTTTCAATAGATTTGCAGTTGCTGAAGGTAGTGTTTCACTCTTTGAAAGGAAAAATTGACTTTAAATTATACAGAAGCTCAATAGAGCTCAATAAACACATGTTCGTAGTTCTTGAAGCTTGACTGCTCTTCTCTCTAGGGGATCGCGCGCCCCTCGCGGATGGCCCGCGCCGCGGCGCTCTGCGCTTCGTCGCGTAGGTAGCGCCCATAAATCGGGTTCAAATGCTCCCGGAGCTGGCCAAAAGTTATTTAGCGACGCGCAATATAGGAGCAGAAGCCCAGGCAGCGGAAGCACTCACACTGGACGTATTAACCACGCTCTCCCTCTTCTCCACACGCCCCGCATACGCCTCCCACGCCGCACTTACCTCCGCGCGCTTGTACCCCCTGTGCTCAGCTAGCACATAGTCTCTCACGATCCATGGCGCGACTGCGACATCCACGAGGCTGAACTCCTCGCCGAGGAACCACGGACCCTTGATCTGCGCCGCGAACGCGCGCAGCGCGCTGTATATCTCCTCGCGCGCTTTGCTCTGGCGCTCGGGCTCCGCCGCGGGTAGCAGCCGCTGGAACGCGGGCACGAAGGTCTTCGACAGCTGGTCGATCGCCATCCGCGCGCGCGCACGCTGCACAGGGTCCGCGGGGAGCAGGTGAGGCGTATGCGTCGGGAACGCATCCTCGAAGAACTCGCTCATGATAAGCGACTCGTAAAGTGCTTGACCGCCGTACTCGAGCGCAGGCACCAGGCCCTTGGGGTTGATTGCTGCGCTGATCAGCGATCTGCGTTCATTCACGCTACGCACGACCCACCGAGGAAGTGCGCTTCCTTCTTGTACGGATTGACCTCCTTGTACTGATACGGGATACCCTTCTCTTCGAGGGCGATCCACGTGCGCTGGACGTACGGGCAAAACTAGCGCATTCAATGCATCTATTAGTGGTCTTATCGTGCGCATGCATGTACACGCGACTCACCCAGCCCGCATAGAACACGAGCGGCTGTGGTTCCTGATGCTTCGCCACCAGCGCTTCTGCGGCGCCCGTCGCATGGGGGAAGATCTGCTCGTCTGGAAGGGGCATGTTTTGGGGGAATGGATGAACGTTCGATGCCTGGAAAACTTCTCTTACAGCCTTATACGCGCCGTCGCTCACAGTGCCAGATCGAAATAGCTCTTCTGTATTGCACCATCGCAGTGAGAATCTGAAAGCAGTCCCACAAATCTCCACCAGTCCAGCAATCAGGTGATGCAGCACAGTAAAAGTTCAGTATCGGTGCAATTCCAAGGTGCTAGTTACAGTTCTAGGTGGGTCGCAGGCGCGCCCACTATACAGAGTCATGTACAATAAATTTGGGGTTCGAAAAGAAAAGGTCCCAGGTGCGAACAAAAGTAACTGGAAAACCCGGAACTAATTAGGGTGGGGAACAGAAAGGTGGGTAAAATCTAAGAACCCGAAAGACCGACGTGCAAGAGTCCGATTCAGAAATAGCAGACGGCGTTCACGGCATTGAGCCAGAACGATAATAGCTTACTTATACATGGGGGGGCAGCCAACAAACAGTACCAGCGAACAGTGTCCAGAAATGCCCACAGGAATCGAGAACAAGACCATACATAGCTCCGTTATTGCGTGCAAGATTTATTTTGGTGAGGACCGGCCGTACGCGGTGCAGAAATGAGGTGTGGCGGAGGCGAGCCACGTACGCAAGAATTGTTCGCCTCTGCGCCATTCTGTCGCGAGAGATCCACGAGTACGTCCCAGCGCCGGTACCAGTCGGTTGGCCACTGGTAAGTCGTAGGCCGAAAGCTGTTGGCGGCTTTCCCAGTAGTCTTCATAACAGTAGTAGTCGTAGACAGAGACCAGCCTTCTCCATTTGGGGCCACTTTGGGGAGGATTTGATTAGCATACATAATAGTTGGAACTTTGCCCTTCTGGTGCAGTCCACCAGTTGTACTTGTCGCGCCCGTTGCACTGTCGGTGTCGTTGTCGATGCCGGATACCGAAATCGATGGGCTCGCTCCCGCCTCGCTCTCGCTCTCCACAAGTGTCGTGTCCGAGTCGTCGCTGAAGTTGGTCGATGACAAACTCTCCAGTTCACCGTCCTCGTCGTCTTCGGTTTCTTCCTCAGTCTCGTCTCCGTCTTCTTCGTCGCTTGCCTCATCTTCAGCCAACCGCATTTGGGCAGCCATGTGTACATCGTGCATCCACAACGTCTTGTTCATCGTCCACACCGGCAGATTTGCAAAGCAACGGTCAATATCTGCACAATACGGGTCTCGCAACGCTGCGATGTCTCCTTGGCGAGGATATACACATTCAACATTTGAATCCGAGTCGGGTTCTGGGGCCAGTGTTCGTACAGGTGTAATGTTCGATGTCGTCATAGTTGGCTGGGGCCCCGCGGCTTGTGGGGAAGCTTCTACGATCCCGCCGTAAGCCTTCGCGTTTGTACTGGCACTGTCCCACGTTCCCTCGCGCATCGACCAGAACCACTTGACATTTTGCAGCGCAGTGCGCGAATAGCCATGCTCGTGATATTTGTGCCGCGGGTGGGCAGGAAAGGGGCGTCCCGCAGGCGTGGGCGACAGTAGGGTAGGAAAACACGAATATTTGTGCCGTGGAGGTGGAGGTGGAGGTGGCGGCTGCTCGACGCGGCGTGGCTTAGACTTGGAGAACGGAAAACAAAGGCGCGAGACAGAAGGCGATTTGCGTGATGGTGCCGAGCATTCATGGCTCTTGCACTGCCTGTCAATTGTTTCGCGGATGGATTGGGAGCATATAGGAACCGTGCCGTCCATTGACACAGGTACATTTCCATTGCTTGTGCACTGCCTGTCATTCGTCCCGCCACTGGATTGTGCGCATATAGGGGTCGCGTCGTCCATCCTGGGCAGCGGCGTGAAGGACGCAAGGCGCAAGTCAGCAATTGGGCCGTTCTGGAAAAGGCTGCGCGTCCACTGCCCCGCGTCTACGCCGGCAGGAACATCAGTGGGACAATTTGACACTTCTGCACTGTTGAAACCGAGACGGCTGGCAGGGCGTGGTGGTGGGCAACTCCTGTTCGTGATTTTCGACTGTATATCGTGATCCTGGGCCCGGCCAGCGGTTTCAGAGGTGCAGTCATGGGAAATAACGCGGTCCATATTAGCAGCAGGCCCCCAAAAAAGTAGACACCCTGTGGAAGACTGGCTATGGTCCGGCGAGAGGAAGCACAATCTGCTGCATGGTCTAGAGATATACATGAACATGGAAAACAAGCATACCGTCTATGAAAGGCGGTCTAGGAAAGAGCGCAGCCAGGACGAGCCTGTTGCCTCGAAGGAGGTGGATGGTGGTTGTTCAGACAGAGCATATGTATCTTCAATTTTCTGCAACCCCGAATATAAATACCCACACGTGATGTTTATTATAAGTACTTCATCTTGATTTGTCCTTGATCATCATCGAACCTATCGATCGAACGTAATGATACATCTTCGGATGATCTTGCACCAGTTGCTGCAAGGTGACCATAATTTGACGCAATTCGATTTCGGGCCCCAATGAAGTGCATTAAACAATAGAACCGGACCATGGGGAAAGTAGCCTGCTACGGGAGTACCAAAATAGTCGCCTCCGCCTCGGCAGCGCCTTCAGAATTGGCCAGTCGTGCATCGCGGCGCAGGTCTACGACTTTGATTATCTCGCCATGAGGCGGTGCATCGGGCGTCGCCTCGCCAGCCGTCGGCGCCGCCTTTCTGCGATCCACAACCTTGACGCGCGGCAGCTTGAGGTACCCGCACTCAATCGGCACCATTTGCCACACCAGCACCTCCTCTGCACCGGGGAGGAGAACCGGCACGCGTCCATTCCGTACGCCCGCCACCACAAACCCGTCGAGGGAGTCGGGCTCGAGTTGTACGACCACGTTGGCCGCCCGCGTCGGGTGATAGTTCCGGATCGTCAGGGCCATTAATAAAGGTGTGTGGAGAGTTGCCTTTGGGGGTACGTCTAGCAGCGCGACCAAATTATCCCTTGGCGGCCGTAACGACGGCAGCGCGCAGTATGTTATGGATTTAGCTCCATGGTCCCCGTTTTTCAAAACCCTGTTGAGCGCATGATCAGTCTGGCCCCCCAACGTTTACTAAAAATGACACACCTGCACCACGTTATGACATATCGCCCTGGACCATCAATAACGTCCTGGGCCTCTTCTTCTTCTAAGACAAAGCTTATCCGACAGCTGGCCGAAAACTCGTCGCCCTCAATGAATTCTGAAGCGGCACAGTCAGTACACACCCTCAATTCAGTGTAATTGAGATACTTACCAGTCGGGAATTCAGATGCCTCGCCATCCAGAAGATCCGAGGATGAGTCGAGGATTTTTGCATGCCCATTGTCCTGGTAATCTCAAATTAGCCTCTGGAACCCAGTGAGTGGACGCTTTTAGAGTGTTCGAAAACGTGCGAGAAAACTTTCGCGGGGGTTTTGAGGTGAACTCAAAACATCGACTTCCTGGGGTGTATATGGCCATGAGACACGCTTACCTGTCTCTCGAGTTCCACGCTGTCAATGACCACACCCCACGGCCCGGCACAAGTTATAGATGCATTGGCCACCGCCTCGCCGCCCCGCTTGCTATCCCAGTATGAGTCGTCGAACGTCTCCAAATCGGCTAACCCGGCCCACTCGCCCAGAGCGCGGCGGTATGTGACGTTCTGCGTAATTTGCAGCGGAGCGACAGTCGGTACCACTAGCATCTTGAGGTGTTCCATCTCATCGCGTGTCGTTTCTTCCTCATCGCCGTCGTCATCATTGCTCTGAGTCTCTGAATCAGTCGGCGAGCGGGTCGTAATGGATACGTCGATCATCCGGTCACCGCCTGCTCCTGTATTGAAAAGATGTATAGTCTTCACCGCGCTGACACCCGGCGCAAGCACCCCTAGACGAATGCCTTTGATAAGACTTGGGGAGCGTTCCTCGTCGACGACTATCCAATTCACTACCGTACAAGAGATATAGGTGGTGTTGATTTCGGTAGAAAGATAATAAAAAGACATACCAGCAGAGTCGATCTCAGTAGGCTGCAACAGGAAACTAACCACGACGTCCAGTTCGCAAGTATCCATATTCATCACCTCTAGCTCTATCGGATAATCCTCGTCCAGATATGCGGGTGCATGATGGCTAAGCTTCGTCTTGAGTAGATGCGCCCGATGCTTTACACTAAACCCAATATCAGATATGCAGCCTGATATAAATATTGTGCGGTACCACTCACATCGTCGAACGGTATTCCTCCCGCTGAATGGGTACAAATTTCGGTGGGTCGATTGAGCTCAGCCACCTAGACGGCGCGTCCGACACAGATCGCGTCGTACATGGCTCGAAGGGCATCTCGACACGCCACTGGTTCTCCTCGATCGTCACCACAATCGACGTGACCTATGCATAACCCGCGCTATGAGCCCGTAATACAACAAGCTGCCAAAACACCACACACCTTGAGCACGGTGGGCACGCCGGCCGCGATCGACCCCAGGAAGACCGCCGTGCTACCAAGTGGCCACCGCAAATTCGCTTTAATAGGCTCACGTGCCTCGTCATCCAGCGCAAGTGTACCAAGCTTCACGACATTGACGGCGCCGCCCTGGTCCGCACTCTCCTCTGTACTGGGCGTAGCGTGCTCGACGACGACGGGCGCATCTCCCCCCGCGAAATAGATAGCGACGCGCGCGAAAGGTAGCGCCGCGATGGTGACTGCCTTCGGTGCGGTCAGCGTGACTTGGAACGCCGCCTGCTCGCCGACCTTGGCGTCCGGCGCCCAAAAAACGACGTCGGAGTCGACTATATGCGCGTGATTAGCCGCACGAACAAGGCTGGGGACATAGCTTCTTACGCACAAATTGGCTGTGCCTCAACGAGATCGACAACCAGCGACTGTTCGGGCGAAGAAGGAACGGTACTCTGCGCAATGCCTTGTCAGGGGGGTCGAGAAGGGAAGAGTGGAATTCGCATGTACCTTCAAGACGGCTAATAGGTCCTCTTCATATGAGCTCGGGTCGTCGGAGCTGACAGTGTCTGCAAGCACAGTAAGCCTACGTGAAGGCTCGAAAATCGGCGCACTCACCCTGAGCCAGGATCTCTACTAGGAGCTTGATGCTCAGCTCCACGTCGCCCAACTGCTGTGCACACGCGTACCACGTCGACAGAAGCGGGAGCAGCATCGAGCCCCACCGCTCGCGGCGGTACGTGCGTGCGATGCGCTCAAAGAACCTAAGCCTACTTCAGCATGATGCACGATCGACACCAGAGACACTAATTACCGCACAGCCATGTCGAATTTTCCGGCTTCATAGTAAGTCTGCGCAATTCGGTAGGCTATCCAAAGCGTCAGACGCCCTTGTCCCTGACTGGAGGCGGGTGAGTGTTTTTTGAACAGCTCATATGCTTTCGTGTATAGCTATCGAAAGTTGGACTTAACGTGCCAACGGATGCATAATTAGAGGCCCACTTACTTCATTAATGATGGATAGATGTTCGACCTTCTTCTCATTTGTAAAGCCAGGTGAAAGTGTAGTCTGTTTTTGGCTTGGCTAAGAAGCGCGTCAGTAATACCATCCAGCGAAAGTAATGAGCACCCACGTCTCCGTTAAGTGCTGCCATAAAGCGACTGCGCCGCATCTCCGTACACCTCGCCGCAACATAGTAGTAGAATCCGGGATGTTGGAGGGCATGGCTCGGATTCAGCCCCAATGAGCGCATGGCATCATATTCGACCCCTGGGATAGTTCTCAAGGTTGCTTGAGACTGGGATAGGTTGGTGATTGCCGCAGAAGGTTTGTGAATTGGGATTACTAGCGTCGAACGTGTTCCCTGCTCGAGGAGTTCCCCGAGTATGCGATGTCTAGGCGGGGACAGTCAAAACGTGAGGAACAACAGATAAAATGTCGGACATACTGCCGAGCAACCCAGCTCCAAAATTCAAATGTCTCCTCTCCAATACCCCAGCCTCTTGAAAAGTCGCCAAATTGGCGGATGTGCATGTTGTGATGCGAGAGTGCGAGGGCGTGTTCGTTGTTGTACAGGTACAATTTGACGATCTGTTTATTTTATTAAACAAAGTTCATGACGATAGAGTTAGTGGCATACCTTGATATTTATGCAATCCGCCAAAACCTTCGCTTCTGCCCATCGCTTTGTGCGTGGAGGAAGTATTGCTGTCGATCCGAACATAATGATAAGCATGTCATAGGCATCTTGGTAATGTCTGCCAACCAATGCAAAATTAACGCGCATATAATCACCCCAAAGACAATATCCGCATACTTCAGGGCCACTTCGTCTTCACTGCGGAACTCGGCAAAACACGCCATTTTGTACTCGTATCGGACGGTCCATCCTTCTGGCCTCAATGGGCGTGCAATGTTGAAGGTTCCGAGCCCGGCAACAGGATTGGGATATGACGATACGTTCTGTGAGTGTCGATTGCGTTTGCGTCTGACGCGCTTCGAATGGGCGGTGTAATACTCTATAGCTGGCTCATACAGCGCTTGCTGCAGGCTTAGGGCAAGAAGTCAGAGACCGACAGCTGGGGACGAGGGGATTAGATATATGCACCTTCGCACGAATTCATTGAGTTCCGACGAGCTTACGGGGCTGAGTACGAAGAGGGCAGCGCGTGAGTCGAGCCCACTTTGTCTTCTGATGTACGTAAGTCTGCCATCGAGGGAAGGATCATCTACAGAGTAATCGTATTTAGCACAAGGGTAGATGAGCAACCTCGTCGCGATGTACCTAGCATTCTCCGGCTTGCCATGAGCACCACCGTCAGCTTGATTCCACGATCGTTGGTAACTTTCTTCCGTTGGGCCACATCAGCTGCGAGCTCAGCATCTCGCCTTCGTTCCTCTGCCTCTCGTTCCCTTTCCTTTTCTGCGTCTGGCAGGTCTAGTGGATTGCGCGACGCATGAGGAGGGTGTTCGTATATGCGCAGAAACAGGACAAAGACTGATGGCACTAGTGATGTGTGTTTTCGGATCCATATTGGGGCGATCAGTCCATCCGGATGTAGAGGAGAGGTCGGTGTCAAAGGTGAGAGCGGTGAATGTGCTGCAGAGTACTGTGGGTCTTCAGGGGGTATAAGTTTGCGAGGGGGGAACTTCACGTCTCTCTCGACAAGGATCACTTGGAACGACTTGTTCTTCTCGGGCTGCCAGATGGCGACCTTGCGCTGGGCAAGTAGCGCCTCGCGCAGCCGCGCCACCAGGACTTGGAACGCATCTTGCGGCTTTGCTGCGGCAGTCGTTGTGGTTGGTGGGCTTTGGGCAGCAGGTGGGACGTCGAGTCCGGCAACGAACATCACGGGTGCGAGCTGCGCCAACAGTTCTGGGGGATACGAATTCATGGTGTCAGAAATAAATGCAGAATGTAGATCCTATAGATATATTTTGCTGCTGGCCAGCGCTTGAAGCTGAGGTTGGAGAGGAGCGCCGCCTTCAAGTTGGTGCCTCGCGTGTCGCCGCGTGCGAGAACATCCCGTCCACAGGCATGACCTGTGACCTGCGACCTGCGACCTCGGCTGAATTCACGGCCCGCTCGTAGATCAAAC
>JAEKIV010000549.1:0-23627 GCA_016801325.1 Hypholoma fasciculare
TTTTAAAAGCCGCGAACACGAGGATGAGGCCTGCTTGGTATTGCTCCCGTTCTGGAGAGATGACTCGTCTCGTTGCACTCTGCTTAGGGTTCTCCTTGTTCCTTGTTCCAAATAATAGAAGCTTTCTCCCAGAGTCATCACTAAGGAAATATAGTGCGTTGAGTGTAGGACTTTTGACAACCATAAATTGCTCAGCGATTACTGAAGACTGGTTACTGTCATTTAGATTAACCTGTATCTGTCTGATTTTTCTGGACTTCAAAATGTTGGCTGCCCGTATAGGAGAGTTCTCCTGAGGCATAGTACCGAGCGCTGAACGCTAAGAAGTCTTTGAGGGGCCTATTGTATTGCGCCACAACAATCAGATTTTGTGATTATCTGTGTATCCAGAGCGCTTCATTTTCCATCACATTGGGAAACAGGTTTACACGCCGTGATTGCCTGCTTACGATATAAATTCCACAGTACCCCAAGGGATCCGAAGAAGGACACTGAATAGTTGCAGACGACTGATCGTAATTTCGAACTTGCGTCTACGGAGGCCAGATTTGCTGCTCCTACCGCAGGGTTGTTGCATGAAACTATTTTTAGTACTCTGGTCTATTTTTAGATATACTGAAGGACTGCAGTCTGCAAGTCTTCGTAGCCAAGACATAGCAACCACGATGCAAAAAAAAATCCCTGGAGATGCTTAAACCATATCTTAAACTCAATTTCTTCAAAGAGCTAGACCAGTTGAACTTAGGCTACGAGCGATCGTACTATCCTTTTCTTCACGACAACGATGATGGGATTAACTTCCAAACACCGGGATGCAATCAGAATATGACATTCTGAGTCCAGGAGGAAAATAATTCGCTACACCAACCATAAGTAGTACATGGTGCACGACCCTCCCGTGGACCACGGCATATGCTGCTAATACGACCCCAAACCAAGTTTGACGCACAGGGTTGCCTGATATCCAAAACCATAGTATCTGCGGGAGGTGTACTTATTTGATTTAGAAAATCTTCGAAGCTAATAGATAGAAGATCGCTACTTAAAGGTGTGGTTAACATCTATGAATCACAGCTGCTGTGCAGACAGCACGGAACTATGGCACGCTTGAGATAACTGTTGAACGTTGAAACGTCGAGCAGGAAATTTGTATTCTGATTCTTGTCCGCACATACCATCCTGTGGCTGCATGTATCACTCATCCTCGGCGATTGACGCAAGCAGTGCGGTGCGTTTCTTTATTTTGTGTACGAACCTTTCTACATAATGCCATAATTACTCGGCGATAACAGCGCACATGATTGAGCGGTTTTCCTTGCCAATTAGAACTGTCACTGTGCAATACCGTGAAGGTTGACGTGAAAGTTGACAATGTAGGACGAAGATAACTTGATTTCAATCACCGAGCGTCCAGCGCGTGCCGCAGAATACATGCCAGCGAACTGCACCAATTCGACCAGCCTTCTTACTTCCAAACAGGAAGCCATCGATCATGGTCAGGTTTGGAGTAGAGATAACCTCGTCACTGCCTCGTCATCCTGAGAAAATGATAAGCTTCAAAAGCTCCGTTCCGGGAACGGGGAACGGGAGCCTGGCAGACAGACGCACGCAGTAACAGACGCGGAGTAGGAGGCGCCGCCACCGCGCGCGTCCCCCGGAAATCACCTTTGGCATTTGCATTTTACGCTTTAATGTAACTACGTCACTTTCTACTGCCACTAGGTACTGCCATCCATTTTCCGCTACATAAACATAAAGCCATAGCTTTCAATTACATACCCGCTCTTTTATGACAGCAACTTGACAGCAACGCACTACCCCACTCGACGACCGCGCCAGCCTTTCGCCGGGCGGGGAGCGGCCGCAGCCCACCGCAGCCGGCGGGGCGCGCCGACGACACAGCCCCGGCGTCTAATTTTGGAATCCTCAGAAATTTGCTCAGCGATTTATTTTGAGATGCCTATCTCGCCGAGAACAGAATTCTATGTAGTGCACATGTATGCGTGGGTGAGCCTCGAGGAACGAATGAGAGTTATTTGCCGGATGCGCTATGGCGGAGTGAATTGAATATCGAACGGGCGACGACCAGGCGACGAAGAGAGAAACGGCTGAGAAACGGCGGAAAGTGCCCGGTAAGACACAGCCGCTCGCGAGGCGGGAGGTCGGGCTTGGCGATTACATACTCCGCTGTACACTCGCGCCTACCTGTTGTCCTCCTTCGTTTCCTCCTTGTCTGCGATTTGTGTCTCGTCTTGCCTGCTCCTTCACGTCACTGCGGCGATACCTCGCTCCACGCCCACCCGAGCTAAACTTAGCGCCCGCTGCACCCCACGCCCACGCGAAGCGAGCAACAGCAACTTGCTGGTGGGAGATTGAAACCTTCCCCGCCTGTGGGTTGCCCTTGAGCTCCTCTAACGACATCAACACCCGCGGGTTTCGCCAGCTGCGAGCAATCGGTCTAGCTCCGATAGGCGAGTGAAGCGATCACTCATCGCTCGTTGTCACCACCAGCTAACCGCCTGCAGCAGTTTCAGCAATTTCCGCCGGTCTTTCGACGCCGTAGCACCCCACCACTACACTTAAAAGTCTCGACGCAACGCAAAACCTGAAGGAGGAGATGTCGCGAGAAACAGCGGTATCGGGTGCGTACGAGGATGTCGAGCACGATCAACCGCTACTTGCGGGCATGGACGAGTCGAATGTGCGCCGGCGCGAGGAGGGTGAGCGTCTTTATACATCGAGCCGGCGTGTTTGTGCAAGATATGCCCATCCTGCGCCGCCCACGGTTTATATTGCCCACGGCGGGCAGGGCGCCCCGCGGATGCGGGGGCAAGCCATGCGGCGTGCACGGCGGGTATGATGGGCTTATTTTATTGTGTTTCGCCACGCGGCGCGATGTGTATCAGCCGGCATGCATAAGCACGGGCACCCAGGCCCTTGTCTGCGTGCTGCCGCTCTTGTCTCTCTTTCTGCTCCTCCGACTGGAGCGCCAGACGCACGCGGGTGCCGTTCGTTCCACCTGCTGACAGATTCTCACAGGGCAGCCCCATCTCGTGCACCGGCGGCCAGACCCGGTCGGCTCGCTTTCTTCGATACCACCACCAGCAGGAACACAGGCTTCGATACCACTACCATCTTCGTCACCACACGCAAGCCACCCGTCGGACAGCGACAGGCCTCCGACGCTGACTTTGCCGTTTCAAGTAAATTTCGGGCTGGGACTGGACAAAATGAGCGGCCCCGGCGAAGAAGAGACCGCGAGGAAAGAAGAGGCTATGAAGGAAGGGCCACCACGCGGCGACGCCGTGCGGATCGACGACGGCGAAGTGAAAGCTTCTAGGAGTGCTGCGAGCGCTTCTGCAGCGGCACCGACTGCGCCATCACCGACGCCATCAGCGGCGCTCTCGTCGTCAGAGCGCAAGAACATGGCGCGCTCGCCATCATCCAAAGCATTCGCTCCATCGCCGCTGTCAGCGCCCACTGGAAGCAGCAGCGGTGCTCCTTTCCCGGTGCTGACATCACACGCGCCCGTCGGGGGCGGGAGTGCGCTAGTCGATGGGCCACAACCGCATCAGCCGCCGCAGACGCCGCCCAAGCCAGCTAATTATACACCTGCCAGCACGCAACAAAAGAAAGCCCCGGTGCACTCATCTACGCGCTCATCAGACGCCTCATCGAGCGGGTCAGATCCAATACCCCCATCGTCATCGTCGATTTCAGGAGTATCGACATCATTATCTGCATCAGCGTCCGGGGCCCCGCTGTTACCGGCAAATGGATCCCCTCCACCAGCGTTCGTGTCACCATTCGGCCGCCAGCGCGGTTCGGCTCCGTTCTCGTCGCCGCCGCACCCTCAACCCGCCTCGGGCAGTTCGTCGCTCCCGCGCACCGGTAGCCGCGGATCGATGATCCTGTACCGCCTCAGCGCAGGAGAGGACGGCATTCTGCACCCACCTGCACAGCACACGGCGTATCCTAGCGGGTCGAGCACCCCAGGGACCCCCTCACGGGGAGGTACCCTATCCGCAGGGCACATGTACGCCCCGCCGACGCCTGCGTGGAACCGCAATTCGACGTACTCATCGAGCGACGCGGGCGGGGACAGCGTGCTGCTCGATGGCGACACGAAATACCCCTCGCTCGGTGGCACGCCGCGGGGGAGCTTCTTCGGGCTGGCTGGTCTTGGGCTAGTCGGTGGCGGCGGCGTCGGCGTACTCGGCCCCGGTACGCCTGGCGGCAAGGTGAACACTGCGCTAGACGACGTCGCTCTGGGGATGCGTGCGGGGACGGCGGAGATGGGTACGCTGGGCCGCGCGCAGGGCGGGCTCGTGGCGTATGTGTGGGACCCGGACGATGAGGACGACGATGAAGATGAAGAGCCGGCGGAAAGGTGGATGCACGACCCGAGCACGGTGAATCCGCTGTATGCGAAGGACAAGTCCGCTGCGAGCAGCCCTGGCGCTGGGCCTAGCGCGAAGCCGTACTACACACCGCGGCGAACGGTGTCGATACGAGGTGTGGGGAACGTTACGGCACTCGTAGCCCTCGTGGTCGGCCTGTTGTGTCTCTTCATCGTATTCCCGATCACAAAAACACTCTCCGACAACGGCGTGGCCCTTAAGATCCTGGAGAACACGAGGATCAACGCAACAGGACAGGCTGTATCTCGTCGTGGCCTCGCAGTCGAATTTGAGCGCGAAGCAGTGTAACCTCGTAGGCTCGTGGGCACTGCTAGGGATATCTTGCTATTTTCCATGTTCTGTGGATTGGACTGCCCTCTCGATGTGTTGTTTATATCCCTTGTTTTGTGACTCTTTTCCCATCCTCATCAATCATCACCCGCTTTCGCTATCTGTCTGCTCATACCTTACAATACCGTACATATAACACCCCTCCGTCCTGCATATTCCATACGCACATTGATACATACGTACGCCCTCGGACTACGCCCGCTGCTCATGGCGGCGGCGCCCGCGCTCCTTTGCCTCCGTTTCCTTCCCTTATTCGTCTTTCATGTTATCGCTCAGTTACCCATTCAGGGCTTGACATTTGCTCCGGGAAACTCATACACACGGACATCGCTACTCTTACTACTATTTACTTATTCACCGCCTGGGTTTATCATTATTCTTTCGGCTGGAGAACTTGGGGGGGCTGTCAGTTTTTGGCTTTTGGGGTTTGGACTTTTGTCTGTTGTAGAACGATGAAATTCAATCTGGTGCCATGCCTGGAATTTTCGGCGGAGATAGGACTCGACGGGAATGGTACGGTTTATGCGAGTGGGAACGTAAGGACTTTTTTTATTGGTCTCGCTCAGCGCTTGTTGGACGGTAGCCGCCTTTGTGTCAATGCGGGTCACCGTCTACGTGCGCCGCGTCTCAGTTACCCTTTCTTCATCACACCTCTACAGTGTAGCAATGACTTTCCCAAAAATACCTTGTACATTGAATTTATTCCTTACTCACAGATTGTATGCGAGACTTTGATTCTTGAAGCCTGAGTCCATGAGGTGCGATAAGTGGTCTGATTTATACATGTGCATGAGTACTTGAAGGTTGCAATGAACAAGGAGTCGTTGAATGACATGCAGCCTAAACTTCTTCCCGGTTCCCACCAACATTTCGAGAAGGGCGGAAATAGCAATTCATTGTATTCGACATCAGTACGTACACTAATACAATGGTTCTATTCTCCACAGGCGATCAATAACGAGTCAGTAAGAGTTGACAGATGGCGCACATAACATTGAAATTTGACTTGCAAAGGGTGTGTACATCATAGTGTAACACTACTCGTAGATGGACAGTGTGCCTTGCAAAAGCACTACACCGGTCTGTGCAGAAGATTTAATAAAAACAGCACAGCCATTCCTGCTTTTTTGCGCTGAAAAATGGAATACTCACTGCAACGACAATGATCTGCCCTTTATGAGACTCTTATAAGCTGGTGGACTGATGAAATCCTTGTGAAATCCTTGAAGTTGAAGTTGTACGTCAGTCAGCCCGATATCCATTCGATACTATCCAACCTCTTTGCCTCGCGCCGCCATGGACCACTATACGCATCCCTCCGTTTGGCTTGAATCAGATAAAAATCAGATAAATCCTGAGCGGGAAACGAGGGGCCCTCCTTATTGCGCCAGTCAGTCGCTTGCTTGCTTTTGAGAGGACCCGTACTAACCTAGACATATCTTCAGTAGATAATTTCTGCCTTTGCCACTTCCTCACAGGCCCAAACATGACATTTGTTCCTGCCGAAGCTTATAATCAACCGAATGAAGGGGATCATACCTCGATAAAAAAGGAGGCCCAGTATGCAAACGCACAGGACAACGTTGCGCTGAGAGCTAAAGGTCAGTTCGAACGTATGTTTTAGAATGAAATTTGATTACAATTGCAGATCCTTGTGGTGTCTCTCCCTGTGTTCCATGCACCTCCATGAAGCATACCACATTCGATTCTGCCTCTTCGTCGTCAAACGGAAACCCTTGGTACGAGCCACTTATTGCATCAGGGCTCCCCATTGGCGCGTTCCGGGGCTCTTCGGAAAAATTTCCTCCGAATATTCCTGCAATCAGCTCCCTTTCTTTCGTCGACATTTACGGTACCCGTACTGTGCTTCCTATAAAATGCAAGCTGTATTCTGAACCATCCTCTAGTTATCAACAACAATACTCACAACGTCCCGATCAAGTCGCCTTTGCATGGAAGTCTTCCGCAAAATTCTGTCTCCACCAGCACATCGAGTGTAAACGGGTCTTCATCATTGAAGGCATTCGCAAATAATTTGGGAGTCAAAAATAGCATGGATGAAGTTTCTCCGCACGTCTTCAGTTCACGAACCATGGATGTACTATCTTCTACGTCGCTCAAGAACGTATCTGGGAAAGATAAAATTGTAAGTATGAAGCATATGAATCGGGGGACACAGGACGAACTAGGTATGTCTCCCCAACTTCAGCAGGGGAATCGTAATAGATTGATGGAGTTTCAGAGCTGAGCTCCAGGTACGGCGATCAGTACAATGTAACCCTGCCGGTGTCGGTGAAGAAACCAGAGGTTACATGGAATATGAGGAACTACGGTCAGTGTGCTACTTTATCCACAAGATTGAAAAAGGTTGACGTCTTCGCAAAAACTGTTATTCAGTGACATCTCGTAAGGCTGCCGCCGAGCAGTCTCCAGGAAAACTGAATGTCCTCTACCAAGAAGGAATTAACAATAAGCGCGATGGATTTGACCACGATATCGGAGCTGGTCCCTCCACGGGTTCCGACGTAGCTGCAGCTATGCTGGACATAGGGCAAGCCTGGCATGGCCAAAGGTAGCGATTAGATAATTCCCTCTTGGCAGAACAAAAAAGTTGATAGATCCGCTTAGATACAATAGGACCAACAGCGTCCCGAAGCCAGTTGAAGGACAGAAGGGAAAGGAGAAACGTAAAGCAGCAGACGCACCGTTGGGGCAGTTGGTGTCGAAAAGACGTACGCGACGATCTATCGCATCTTCGCCTGCCGTCTAACATATATTCCAGAACGACTGCAGCCATCACCCCAGTCTACAGAAGACGAGGGTACCTCAAACACGGCCAAGACAATATCCTGCACTTCGTTTGAACAGAAGTGAGTGATAACGATTTTAGAGAGCGCAGACGTGCTGATCTTGCGTTTGCCAGGAAAATTAGAGGATTCAAATATCATTTTCCGACAGAACCAAGGAACAACAAGGAGCAGATTCAGGAAGCTTTGATGGTGAAGTGGAAGCTGACGGATAGCCACCTAACACCGCCCGAGGTAAGTTTAGTCAAAGTTTAGTATCGATGATGTGTATGCAGGACAACAGGGAAGAGCGGACCTAATTAGATTTTTGCTGGCAGATTGTACTGGCACGTGACTTTTTCATGATTTGAATTTGGAGTCGTGAGAATTGGACGCGCGCGCCACGCACGATGCGCGCGTTGTGCGTGCGACGCGTTCTTTCGTTATTTTTGGAGGGGCATGCGGTCAACGTTTAACATGCGTTCACGTTCAATACGCAATTGGAAGTAATCTACCTGTTCAGAAATGATTGTACCGTCTGTTTATGTACTTTCATACTACTACCTTTTTTGGGCCCTACGCAGGCCCCCGTTACGAGCACGCTACTAAGTACTTGCTATGCAATTGCCATGTAAATACTGCACTGCCAAATTTATAGAATGCTTTATGCTCGCTTTCCTAGAGCCACTGGAACCTTGTCGTTATACCCTCTCAATAGCCCTCTTTGTTCCCAATTTCTGTCATTTTCTTGCTATTTTCACTCATTTTTCTCTGTGCAGGGCTTTCGTGGTCTGGCGTCGTTGCTTGTGTTTATGAATGACTATGATCTAGTTGTCGCTACGTTCCCGTAAGCACTGGCATGCTGATCCCATACATCACATTCCGCCTTTTCACCCGTCCATGGTTTTTTTTACCTCATTCAGAGGCAAGGCTGAGGTGAACTTTCGACACCTGCGCTCCATGGAAATTCTGGTGTTATTTTATCCGGTATTTTCATACAGAAGGAAGTAGCCGCCATCGATGGATCTGCTAATGATAATGGATAATCCGATAGTGTACACTGTGATTATCCATCATACACGCGGAGAGTGCAAGGTAGACCAGTATAGACAGCATTTCTATTTCCACATCTCTGGGCTCACCAACACCATTTCAGCACCACCTCATTTACACGCTGTCGCAGAACTTCGGAGAGGTTGTATCATACCACCAAAATCAAAGAACAGGAAAGTTGCACAATTCCTGATATTCCGCAAAACCTTCAATCTGATGTCACGCAGCGCCGCCAGCTCCAGGCCACGGAAAATCACTGAGATGAGCAATGCAAGATCTGCGATACTGTGGGCTTTAAATATTTGCGCCTTTATCTACAATGTTAACATGGTTCATATAGCGTCCTTGGAGAAACAGGATCAGGGAAAAGCGAGGTAATTACTACCCGTATTCGAGGTTATATCATGAAACGTGATATATACAGTTCATCCGGACGGCGGACCCCTACATGACGGAACTTCCCAAGGTTGACTGGAGCTTGAAATCATGTACACAGTCGGTTGAAGCATACACCGTATGCAGCCCCACTCACTCCTCCGATACCGTCATTCTGGTTGATACCCCGGGTTTTAACGACTCTGAATCAGGAGGAGACCGCGAGCAGCTAAAACGTATAATTGGATGGTTGAACAACAAGTAAGCGTTTCCACTTCAGTCTCTTGAAATGAGGATTCAAGCAATAACCGTAACAACGCAGCCTAGACGTGCTTGTCATCGGTGTGCTTTACCTGCATAACATTACGAACTCGCGCGTCACCACAAGCCCAAATGTTGTCGGCCCGCGAGAGATCGTGCCACTGCCTCCAGGCGTGCTGGTGGTAACGACGCATTGGAGTAATCCACCCACTTCCACAAGTATTTCTCTTGAGAAAGAATTTAGAGATCAATTTTGTGAACCAGACGCGATGGTACGCTACGACGGAACGCGTGCCTCCGCGTGGGCAGTAATCAGGAAGCTGCAGAGCGCAGGCGTATCTGTACCGCTGGAGACGTTCAGAACGCGCCTGCAGGAGATGTACAACGTCCTGCCTGATAAAAAGACACAGGGGCGGCGCTTTCGCGCACGATGGTTGGCATTTGCGAGGATGTTCCATTAGGGTGGGTGGCGGGAGAGCAACAAAATCTGACTTCTGTTACGTAGGGCTGCAAGCCCAGGGACCGGATATCAACATATCAACGTCCATATCTTGAAGGCATAGAACTTTGAGCCAAAAATATCGTATACATGATACCATTGATACGCCTGTTCCATTGTAAATAAATTCGATGTCCATAGACTGTCCTCATTCGATTACGTGAAATTCCACTCAATGACGTATCTCATGCTGCGCTGATCCACCACCGCGGGTCAAATCGTTCGATCAGGCGCTAGCAGTTGGGACCGCACTGACGGTCGTCGTGCTCACAGAACTCAGCGAGTGCGTCGGGAAAGTGTCCTGAGCGCTGCGAGGGCGAACGAAGTCCAGCGTGTAATTTGCACCGTCGACCTGCACCGCAATGTCCACGGTCGGGAGCCCCGCAGTGGACGAAGGCGTCGTAAACGTTCCGCCATAAAGCGTGTATGGAGCGAACGCGGGCCCGATGGCGACGTTGGTCGCTGGCTGGAGCTGCACGGTCGCGGCGAATGGCGTTGACGGAGTGCCAATGAATGTGTTATCGAAGACATTCATGCTCGCGAACGTAGGCGCATTCTGGCTACGGATCTATGTATACAGCCGTTAGCTTTGCAACGTAGACATTGACGACGAGCAGCGCAACGCACCCCGACGACCACGTCGAAATTGACTTGGCTCGAACCGCTGGCGGAACCTTGCTGCGGGATAAAGATGAGTCCGTCCTGTACGGCAAATCCTGCACCGCCGTTGTCCTGTGCCGCACCTACGCCCTCTGTGATGAGTTCGAACCAGAAGTTGCTGACGCTCTTCTCGACGTCGATGGGAAGGAAGAACTCGTATTCGACAAAGGAGATCCCCTGTGCCTGGCCGACGGGGGAAACGAGGACATCGTTGAATGACGTAGGAGAGGCGGTGGTACTGGTGCTCGCAACACCACCAGCGCATCCCGCGTTTGCGCCATATGCATCACACCAGAAGATGGTTATGGCCCTTCCTGATGCTGGGGTGTCTTCTCCAGTGATGGCCACCTATTGAATAAAACAGAAGTGATTACAATCTGCGCGATGCTTGAACAATTCGAGAAACACGAACCCGCACAACAACGTCAAAGACGAATTGAGAGTTCTCGACCGTAAGAAGCGCGCGAGTAACTTTGAATGGAATCAGTTCAATCGCGTCACTGAGCTGCACGGTAGAAGGCACAGTGTTGATCATGCGCTCTAGAAGCGAGGCACAAGTGGCGCTATATACTGAGGGATTTGCCAACCTGCAATTTCGTCAGCGGGATTTTCCTCTAACCTGGAGGAACACATTCACAAATTCATTGTTGTATCATTATCGGACTGGAAAATACGCAAGTCCGACTGGAAAAGGGTGTTTGAGATGGTCACCAGCGGATTTTTCGTCGTGCCATTCAGATATTGCAGAACGCTATTAATATCGCCATCAGCATCTCAATGATCCAGCAGTCCGCTACGCATGGCTCACACTGCGTTATCGAAGGCATCAGTCCCGTCAAACTCCCTATTGAAAAGGGTTGGTCCAGGAACCTGCACGATCGATGGGAAGTCGATGTTGTTGACGCCGCCGAGGGTGTGTCCGCACGCCACGAGGCCGATCATCTCCGTCTGGTTGAACCCCTGCAGACTAAAGCGCTGGATGGCCAAGTCTAGGATCTCTTGTGGTTGAGGGGCACCAAAGCGTCCCGCAACAGTAGCATCAATCCGTCCGGTCCGGAATGGAATGATGGGCCCTGCGCAGGACGCAACACCCCACACAACTCCAAGAGCGATGAGGTCGGATCCTGCGGGGACACGATCAAGACAGAACGGATGGAAGAGAGGTCAGGTCAGACTTACGTGATACATATTTGTTAGAAGACACGGAGAAATCATTCATTGAATTGGCCATGCCGGTTCCGGTATTCTGCGAGTTTTATTTAACGATCCAAGAATACGTTGTGGGAGACCTATAGTCGTACCTCTTGTCTACTGAGCTCGTAGTAGATTGACGCGTCTAGTCCTCCAGTTCCATCCGTGATATTTTTAGTGGAACTATCGTGATAAGACTAGAGAAACACGTCAGCGTCCTATATTGAAATCGAAGTTTGAGAGGGTCAGAATAGAGCTTACCAATCGAAGCCATTCAGCAGCAACTGGCGATCCATTCGATACACGTCTCGCGCATGAGTTGGTCAAAATTGATGTGGCCTTGTCATTGTTGTCTGTCCCTTCAAATAACATGCGTTCCAGAGCCTCGTATTGAGGATCTGGCCACTGGTATGCGGCGACGATGGCAGGAAGAAAGGCGCCATGGAGAGATGCTAGCCACAAGACGGTTTTCAAAGAAAGCATGCTCGAAGAGTATCACAAAGAAAAGACCTCTTTCCTTGGTGTAGGTCGATAAAGAGCAGGGACAGGGTTCGCAGACGCGTTGTCGGAATTTAAACGCCCACCGAGATGGGTATTTCGTAGAAGCCGAGCGGAGGTGTTGAACTTCCATCAATCAACACGGACGGCGAGGCCAAATGGAGCGGAGAAAAGCAGGGACAAGGAAATTTGCCAGCAAAAGTATCGCTGACAGCGAAGGACTGGCAAGCGGTGACTAGACTTAGCTATGATTCCATAATTGCATACCAAACACAAGTGGACGGCTGAGAACTTGATCGGTGAGCATTCGAGCAGCTTCTTGGGCAGAAGTTAGTCTTCAATCACATCTAAGCGGCCTTTCTTCCAGAGAAGATATCAAAACAAGTAGAACGGAGAATAAAACATAGGAAGACGTGAGGAAGAGAAAGCGAAGCCGCAAAGTACTGTAATCGAACTGTCATAACCACCCGTGTGAACTTAAATTTACACAAACAGCCGCTGATCGGAGTCTAAATTTGTTCATCCTCCTTCGTTGCCGAACTTTGCTGTAAAAGTTGCCGATGAAAGCCTGGCACAAAAATGCTGCAAAAATGAGAGGTTTGTGTGTAAAGTGTGATATAAAATATTGCACAGAGATGATTAAGTGACTACTCCCATTATACAAATTCAATTCTGCATGGATGTATTCAAAGACTCTGACATCGATTAGTTGGCAACTTCGCAAGGTGTACGACAGCGCTTCCATTTGGCACCACTCAGTCTTACTGCCGCCTGAGTCGAGACTCCACGGGGGTGTACCGCTCTTCAAGCGCTGTGCCGAACGTAGCAATAGTATCCCTAGAATATCTCGGTCTTTGTGCCTGGTTAAAAGTAGGTTACTGAAGCTATTCCTATCACATTGGACAGGAGCTTCAGGTGATACCTGGCAGCTACATATCTATGCGTTGATTAATACATAATATTTCTGATACCCCACCTATCGTTGTGGAGATTTTGATCAAACAGCTCTTCAATTTTTCTTCAGTAGAGCTTAATTCGAAGCTTTACATTTCAACATTCAAAGCTCTACTTGCGTCTTTCTTGGTAGAGTACTATACACCAGATAGCTCTGTTTTCAATGTTTGTCCTACAAGTAGAATCCAGCAGCCACCACGCGTAGCACATGATGGACATCAGGAATTCACGTCGACTCATTGAATCGGATATCCTTTATTAACAGGCATTTAATACGGCTGGCGGCGTGATGTCGGAGACGATGCCACTCTGGGCCACTGGCACCTACTGGCACACGTCCTTACACGATTCGATTTTACTTTTAAATAGTATATACGGTCTACTATGGCCGGATTAGTGAAACTTCCAGAGTGCATCAATTTATGAGCGATGTAATGTCAAAGATATATTCGATTACAAACGGTGGCATGACATAACTACTATGCTGTCAATAATAACAGGGCTGGCATATCTACACTATAGAAAGAGATTATCGAGTGAATGAGCCGCATCGTGATTAATGACTCTCTGTTTTTGTACAATGTTGCTGCTTGTACATCACTATGTCTGTCGAGTTTACATTCTCATCCTAGTTTCTGGCTCCGAGGACAGTTCTCCCGTTTTCTGGAACGTGATTGACATTTGGGTCATTTTAAAATCCATACATAAGACGCTCTTCAATGAAAGTCACTACTTATTCGAAATTGCGACATTGTATATTGAATTACTTGTAAATCTACATTTGAAAAAAAGGAAGGCCGACAATAGCGCAATAACGTGGGCACCTTGTATATAATATAAAATTTCCTTCAGTTTAGGCTAAATCCTGGAAACGTTGGCCTTCAAGATAAATTTACATCTTGCAGCTAAGGATTTTTGATAATTTAACAGCCGTGAACGTCCTGCAAACGTCTTGCAAACGTCGGCGGAACGCCCGCACGCCTTGCCCACGCGCGGCGTGCGGTATTCGTGAGAAGAAAATGTGATGCACTTGTGCGTTAACGTGATCGGACGCGCCGCAATTTGACTCTTCACCACCACCTCGCACACCGCTGTGATGGCTCAGCTCATTCGCTCCGCCAAATATGGCAGCGATTGGACGTCCATGGAACTCTACGCCTATAATATCACCATTACGCCGACCTCACCAGCTGATTTCTTCCAGCTCGCCGCAGAGCCATCGCTCGACGATCTTGATCCCTCCATCCTCACTTCGCCGGTGACTGACACCGACGACCCTAACCTCTCAGAGGCAATGGAAGAATACCTGGGTTATTTAGACCTTGCAACCCGCGCGTACCAAGAAAGCGCCGTCGTCGATTTTGCCGCAGCGACTTTGAGGCTTCTGGGCTTCTGCTTACTAAACACCACCGTAGCGACACGCTACGCAATTCCTTTCGATATCTGCGGCGAGATGCTGGCTGCTCAAACAGATGTATGCGTTATATATCGCCCCGTCACCATCCTACTTGTCCTTGTTCAAGACAAGACAAGATGAAAGGGCCGCTTATAAAGTCGAGGCACAGGTTGTGGCAGAGGCGATTGCAGCATTTCAATACAACAACGTTAAGCGCGCAGAGAATGGCCTACCTACTCTTGATGCTATGACCATTCCTTGCATCACAATGTCTGGCACCATGCCTACCTTCTACCTCGTCCGACCCGTTACCAAGGAGCTGAGCGATGCTGTCATTACCGCCCAGTATCTCACATCACAAACACAGGTCTTGAAGTGCATCACTACTGCAACGCATCGAAGGCGGGTCAGCGATGGAATGGCGGACCCCGAATTTCGAAAGATTGCTCTCAGACGCTTCCTTGCGTTCAAGGATCTTGCAGAGAGCCACTGGCAGCAATACATGTCTTAGTTGTTAATCATTCGGCGGGCACCCCTCCATTGTCATGTTTCGATTCCCTTCAATTGCATTAACACTGTTGCGTTGGTCAGAAAAGTGGACATGCCCGAATCCTCACCGCCTCACCGCCATCCATGCCTGCTCTGTCACCGTCAGCCTCGCTCCCCAGAGCCGTCCGCGATCGACGATCCCCCACCTGCACCTCCACTGCCCCGCACAGCCCCCACGCGAGCAGGGCCCGTGGCGGCGGTCGACCTACCCTTGCACCTGAGCAGCGTCTCGGCTCATGGCACACCGTACGTCCCGCCCACGTCTGACACCGTGCTGCACTGCGTTGACTCTGGCGCTTTTCCTCGGCGACGGGCTCTAGGCCTTATATCTACCTCCACATAACTGGCCACTAGCATCCCCTTGGGGGAGGTAATTTCAGGGCTGGTCACTCACTGGAGATGCGCACGCAGAATGTCAATTGCAGCTCATTGGTGCTGCGCGTATGGGACACCACACAACCCCACATGAGACGGTCACGTTCATCGCCATGTGCATGCGCAGGACCCGCACACGATGTGCACCGTCGTTCAGCAGACCCACCGCAGCTCTCATAATGCATTACTCTTTCATGCGTTGGCCGCCAGAACCAAAATATAACAGCGAGTGATTGTACATGATTGAACGGCGCTTTGTTCCTCATGTTCCGCTGTTTTCGATAGGAGGACTCGTGCATAATGCTCTGTAATGTATTATAAATCCGCATTTAACATTAAAACAGCAGAAGGGACAATAAATACAGCGTGATAATGTAGTAGCCACCTTGTGCATAATCTCTCCTTCAGGCTTGGCCGACTCCCGAAAGAAGTAATCTTGAAGACACATCCACGTCTTCTAGCCAAGGATCTTCGAGGAGTTCAGCAGCAGTCGGTCTTTTCTCTGGCTCCCACTGCAGCATACGTCTCATGAAGCGCAAGAACTTGCTACTGTCAATATTTTGACTTTTCAGAACAGACTCCGACCCCTCGAAGCTCAGATTGGGGAGTGGGACTGTGTCGTGCAGTAGCCATTGTCCGTTATCATCAATAGCTCCCTCCCTGACCTTTGGTGGGATACGAGGAACGAAACTAGCTGGGGGTGGACCGATGAGAGCTATCATCTCTGCAACAAGATGGATCTCGCTCGGTAAGTCATCAGCATCCGCTGCTGAGAGAAGCGGCTCGCGTTCGAAAAGTTGCCATAGCTAATGGTAAATGCGTCAAACAGTGTGAAATAAACCAGGCGCCGAGCTGCTTACCATTAGACCAACATTCCAGATATCTGCAGAATTACTCCAGGGCATAGCAAAGACAACCTCAGGGGCGCGGTAACGGATAGGCTGTATTTCGATACTATAGCTCTCCTTGCCGAAGTAGGCTTCGCCGAAATCGCAAAGTATAGGGACACCAAGCCTCGTCACATCCTCAGGTCCGATTTGGCCATGTGTCTTGTAGACGATGCGTTCGCCAACTATCTTCTGAGAAGATTGCATTCGTTCCATTTCCTCGAGGGCACGACATGCGGAATCATCAGCAGTGCTCAAGAAATAATTCTCGGCACGTATATCTGAATAGATACTCGATCAACGGAGCGCGTAACATTCTAACAAATGACTCACCTCCATGCGCCATGCATGCTTGTGAATGCAGCAAATCAATGGATCTCAGAACGTGGACTGCTATAGTCTTGAATACTGTTTCGCTAAACAGAGACCCTAGTATTTCCCGAGTATGAATAAGGTCTAAACCTAGGGGTTCGAAGACAAAGCATCGATGAGGGCCTTCGGAGCCACTCAGCTCAAACTCATCAATGGATATACGAACCACTCCACGGTCTGAGCTATACGTGGAAGGAAGACATGATTTGCGAATGTGTGCATATGCTGCACGCTCGCGTTCAACGCTGGGGTATTTTGCTATGCAGACCTTCACTGCGACGTACTTCATTTCTCTGCAATTTCAGATTGTTTGTCAACAAGTACCTATATTCGTTGTGGCGAGAAGCTAACCGTGTGTCACGACATAGCCAAGCCGTGCTACACGACCCATAGCCAAGTTTAGCCAGTACTTGATACCGTGAATGCAGAACGTCGCCCAGCTTGAGAGCAGAATAGAAGCGTGTTGGTGTGTACCATGGGAGAGTCTCTTCTTCTATTGGTTCGGATACAGAAAGCAAGTGAGGTGGTTTAGTTGAGATGGGACGCAAGTGAGGCCGTGGATGGAGCCTGTAAGAGAACAATTTCAGGAAACGCGACATTGTAGTTGCGTCGGAGGGCGTCGGACTAGTGGTGGTTGGAAAGCAATCGGAGGTAAGTAGTACGCTCGCTCCCAGGGCTGGCAACGGGCCGTCCTGGGCCGTCCCGGGAGCTGTCCTTTTTCAATTCTCCTTTAGTCCTTCAGTTTTGAATCTTTTGATCAACACTTGACATAGGCCAGAACAAGACTCAACAGAAAGGTCGACCTGGAACTGATAGTATGTCCAACAGATTGACATTCTCATGGAATTCATGTCAAATCCATGTAGCTCTGATGATAATTCTGCGTCATATCGATGAGGAGACTTGATAATAATCAAGCCGTTCTTTCCTTCCACAATTCACCAACTGCTCACAGCATCAAGAACCGTATGTGACATGCAAGTCGGTTATCCATATCAATCAAAGTTTTATCATATCATAAACCCAAGCGATGACTCAGTGCAGACATTCATTTGATTCTTGCACCCCTAATCCGGTCATTGTTACACTCTATGCCAACACCTAATCTTTAGGTCTCTCTCTCAAAATGTTCAGTATATAAGTGATAACGGTGAATAGTAAAATAATATAGATCAGCTACAAATCAGCTATCATGTTGAATTTCAAAATTGAAGTACTTAAAATATCACAAACTTCAGGTCAAAGCTGCTTTTACTCCTTGGAAGTCCTGTCTACGAGCTTGCTTCAAATTCTCAAAATTGTCAGTCTGCGTGAAAATATCCCTCTAGGCATTTCTCCATGGTCTTCAGGATTCAGTAGTTAGCTGGGGCGTGACAACTCGAACTGAGCAATAAGCGACTGTTATTGTGGGCAAGTAGATGATAGCACCTCGGAGAAATGTGGGCCCTCCGACGTTCGCCCAAATCCTTTGGCAGATAGAAAATGATAGGAATGCCGGATCCGCTTTCATGGAGGTCGCGCAAAGGTCGCGACTTGACCGCGACTTCCTCCAAATAGCCTATTCATGTCATGTTATTCTTAACTCCCACTATCAGGAGCACAACACCGCACGGAAGTGATTCCGCGGCTCAGGTCATTCAAAATCGTTGTGTTATTCGGCCTTTAGCAGCGTATAAAAGACGCCGCAGTTTCCCTGTAGACATCTCAGAACCCACTCAACGAATATTTCCGAATTTCCTCCAGTCTCCAGCGTAGAAGACAATGCGCTTCTTGTCTATCGTGAACTATGCCGCCTCTTATGCTATAATCGCCATAGCCGTGTCGGCGACGACCACCATCGAATACAGCGTCGTAAAAAATTCGACCTCGCTGGCGATAGCGGCCAGCGGGCCTGTCTGCGCATGCCCCTGCTGTTTCGGTAAGTACCGTCACTGTTGAAAACTAAGTTCAGATAATTAAATGCTGAGTCTTTGCTTCTGGAAATTTAGCCGTAGGAGGCAAGCTGTACTGCTGCACATTGAATTGAAAGGCCCCTTAAATCAGCCTTATGATAAATAAATGAAATGGTAAGTATTTCTGCCATATCCCTGAGTGAGTGTTACTTACTCGACGTCGCAGTTTCACGTTTCGGTTGTATAATTCGTACTGAAGCAGCATCTGGTGTAGGAAAGTGTAAAAACAGAATATACGAATTTAAGATATGTTCTTTAAGCTTCCAAACTGTAAGATATTTGAGAAAATGAGAGCGGGAGAAGCTATTTCCAATTACAACGGTCGGCCCATTAATCCCGACGACGGGAATGAGAACGTGCGCGTTCATTGTGGACGATGTTCCCGCTGCCCCCGCGTCCGGTCGACTCGTACTGAGAGCTAGAAAACGACGGTCGCTCAAGTGGCTGTTCCTTTCCGGCCTGGAAATTGGCGCTGCCGCCGCGACCAGTGGACCGGCTGCACGTAGACAAAAACAGATCAAAATGGCATATCACCCCGAGGCACTGCAACACGCACTATGTCTCCGGTTTGTGGGCAGCATGACGCTTTAGGCGTTCTTCCTCGTCGATGACATCAATTGGAGCTGCCTCGCCATTGTGAATGTTGCCTGAGCCGCCTCGACCGCTGGAGTAGACGTTCGGCGTCGAAGCGGGCTCGCGCGAACGCGAGCGGTTCGCGAAGTTACCGAATCCTCCGCGCCCGCTAGAGAACTAAAGCTTTGTGAACATTAGAAATGTTTTAAAGCGAAAGTTAGCTCACGTTGGCAGATTCCTGAGCGTTGATATGCTCCTTAATCACCTCGCGTTCCGACTCGGTGAATGAGGAGTCTGGGCGGGGCGCTTGAGCTGAATACTGCAGGTTACCTACGCCGCCGCGCCCAGTTGTATATACCTGAAAAAAGACAGCGGATTAATCCATCAGATAGCATGCAAAGAAAAGGAGGTGCACCTTGGAAGCGGGGTTTGCTACGGGCTCTCGACCGCGCGGAGTGGAGTAGTCATTGGGGCCCAAGTCCGGGCGAGCATCTCTCGAGTGCGAAGTAGGCTTCATATTTCCAGCACCTCCCCTCCCTGTCGATTTCTGTCCCGAAAATGCAGAAATTAGACGGCAGGTGAACATGCAGCATCGGGGGAGCCTACAAAGGCATCGCGGCCGCGAGAGGCCGAGCGTTCTTGGGACGACATGTCGATTTTCAAAAGGTCTGTTTTCCGGTTTTATCGCTGCCACTGGCGACGTGGAGGTTCCAGTAGATAAGGTCAGACGAAAGAGGTGAAAAGGCTTAGCGCTTGGCCAGGTCCAAGATATGGATTTCGTCATAAAGTAATATTTCCTCGTGCTCAAAATCGACCGGCAACAGCCGCGATCCACCTCGATCACTTCGGCCGATGCCGAGTAGCCAGTCGCTTTCTTGCGAAGAGTCAAGCAACTTCAGGCTCTCGAGCAACTTTTCTTGAGCCTAAATTCTACGGTGCAATTAATCGGGCTTCTATATCTATTACGCCTTCTTAGGGCCTGATAGCCCCGCGACGCGACGTGCATACTCCTCTCCTTCTGCGTTTTCTTTCGCCACGAAGGTCGCGAGATATTCAGGCACGTCTTGCACCAAATTTTCGCGCGCAGGAATGGGCGCACCGTACTGAATCGCTGCAGGAAGAATGCCCGTCCATACTTGTGAGCGCATTTCCGTGTTGTCAAGATCCGCGCGGTCGTTTCCGGGAGCGTACGCGCGCACCTTCGCGCTCGCGCTGACAATGTCGACGCGCAACACCGTCGTTGTCGTCATTTCCGCTGCGGTTGGAGGCACGCGCGAGTTGTCCCAGCGGTTGGGGACGAGCGCATCTGTTATGAGCTTCAGAGCGTACATCTTCTCCGCAGGCGATGTCACCTGCACCGCGTAGCCATGCACAACGGCGCTACGGTAATTACAGCTGTGGTTGAACGGTGTGAGCGCGAGCACGACGCCGTCAAAGAGAGTTGCGGAGACGCAGACGGGAACGCCAGGGAGGCCATTGTCCTCCTGCGTCTCGGGAAGGCGCATGAAGCGCGATGCAGCATGGCCATGAAGATAGATCGCTGTGGCGGAAGTCTCCTCCGCGCCTGGTTCCGAGAACGAGCCTGTCGATGCAAGCATCGGGAGAATAGCAGGGAACGGATCCTCGTCCAAGGATGTGGGATTGAAAGCGACATGTGCGACTGGGGCACTGTCGATGATGCTATGGACCGTCTCCTGGTCGTATGAACCTACAAATAGCTAAAGAATTATTGGTCGATAAGCGATCGTACAAGAGTGTAACGCACCTCGCGCTTTTAACCGGTTCACGGTACTGCGGGGAGTCTTGGAATACTGTTCTTGTGGCATCGTAGTATCGAGGGAGAATGGTCGCAGTTTTGAGATGAGTCAGAGCGCAAAGATGATTTGTGGTGGCCTCAGGAGCTCGCTCGCGGGCATGTGACATGACGGAACTCCGTAAGCGCCCCGTCCAGCAATTTTCGCTAAGTTTGATAAACTATTTATAGACCATCAGTGAAGAACGGGCATCAAGCTTTTGGTCAAGCTCCAAGCTCCAAGTTCTACGGAGCGCAGTGTAATTGACACACTCACTTGACACTCACACTATTTGTGAGTATCACTACATTCCAGTCATCTCCTATATGTCCCAGCCGATTTTTTTCACCACAAGCGCCTTGACTTCCGCCTACTTATAATTGGTGAGCATACAGGTCGACGACGACAATGGGGAGAGGCCCAATCAAGTCCTGCATTCCCTCGAGGAGAATAAATGGGACGTGGTCACTGAGGTGACACATTACAATACTCGTATACGGCGGCGGTGGAGACAGCGTCCACAGCTTCTGCAAACATTGATGACTGAGCCAACCTGTTCTTCAGTGATGGTTCGATAAACTAGTTGAGAAGCGTGTCGCCCGAAATTCGTGCCATATAAGTTTAGTTGAAGCTTGAAATTCTACCCAAATCGAAAACTTTAGGGATGAAATTTAGCCCGATCGCGTGGTGGGTTTCGTTTGGATGCCGTTTGTCAGTTGATGTGGTGGCTCAAAGCGGTAGGCAGTCTAGAAGCTATATTTAGAATTGTGAGAGGTCGACCTCGATTCCCAACTGGAATCCAATGGTACTCACTGTTTCGCAGACAATTTCATATCACCGCATGCAGGACCACATATTTTCAATGATTTATGTGTTCAATATTTGATGAAATATTTTAAATATTTTACAAATAGATTTGAAGGAAATATTAGGCATAATATTTGGTCCCGAAGCCCTTTCATCGGGCAGCTACCAAATTTTTATCCAAATAACAAAGTTGTGCATGCGGTGTATATGGCTAGGAGTATTATAGTTCTTAGAAAATATGTACAACTAAAATCGATGGATGTCTCTCTGTAAACAAACTGACGATTTTATTACTAATAATGATATCGTAAATACGCAATAAAAAATCGACAGGAAAAAAACCCGGGTCAGAAAATTGCAGTGCGTTTTAATTAGTGTTAAGTGGTCATATATTTAACCACAACGGATGTTGAAACCGTCAGAGCCTGATAATACAAGCGTATTAATAACTATCTCTTAATCAAAGATCATATATATAGCCATGACAAGAGGTTCGATAATAATCGATTGCACGGAACTGGGATGGGGGGAGAGCTTGAGTAGAAATATTGAATATTAATCAATCCGACTCAAATCCGTCTCAACGATAGTAGACAGAATATGTATTATGTGACTGGATTGCGAATTCATCAGTCAAGTTACATACCACATATGAAGTTGAATTCGAGCTGAATTAAGATGTACCTACGGTAAGCAGCGACAAGGAGATAAGCAGAACATACATGAATGCCTGGCGGTCGTTTCGAAACCTTGTAATCAGGGCAAACTAGTTGCTGCTTGCCTGATATGGTTTCAGTGGGGCCGCCAGATCTGAGCCTCTAACTTAACGGGCCCGAAGGGAACGCACTATTCACTGGAGAGCCAAACGGAATTGCGGACTCGCGTTCGATAGACCCGGCGGCTTAGGCCACGACAGTCAGGCCGTGTATCCGCGGCTAAGTACATACTGTTGCCGGCCCTGAAGCCGGCCACCCCCCGGAAACCAGCCAACAGGCCATTGTGCAGTACTGACCGCAATTCCTCTCAAAAAAATTGTTGTGTTTATTTAAGATCGATGTCTTCTACGCAATAGAACGATTTTTGGGTGGAGAAAATAATGTGGTGCTTGTAAAATGCGTCAACAGTTGACGAAATTCCCGAATTGGCGCGATTTGCTAAGCAATTCTCGCGTTCACCTCACATGTTGCCCTCGTCTTTGCATAGAAGCTAACACCCTTCAAAAATAAATTACAATAAAACCCCAAACTTGCAGTCCCTTGTTGCCCACATAGTTACATGGCATAAATGTAGACAGATATTCAAGGACGTTCAGAAAATCTGCAAGCAAAAATTAGCTGTTTTATAATATTTCATATGTAATCACACCTAAATTCCAGTTCCACCAAATTTTAGCTATTTCATTTAGTTCATCACTTGCAGATCATTGTCCAGTAGGCATATATTGATAGTTCTCTAAGGCGAAGCAACAGGCTATGATTGAGAGGAAAGTGTTTACAAATAATTGCATTTTTATGCTTGAACACTTATTGCCTAACACCTCCCAAGTTTTTGCGCTCAGAAATACGTTGGTTGTTGAGCTATAGCAGTTTAAAGGATGCAAGTACGTCGAGGGCGAGCATTGATTAGATCAAATAAGCATGTTATGTAATCTCGATCAAGTGCCGTGAAGCGATTTGAAGTGTGGCCGGGTTCCGTGTGAACCCATTATTTTGGGTCACCAAACGAGAAAATTCTTGACGAGAGCTACAGTCGCCCATGAGCCATGAATTTTGGAATATATTATGTTCAGATATATGCTTATCTATTTAAGAAAAGAAATTTGATATATCTGCGAAATCAAACTTGTAATTGCATTTTCAATTGAAAATGGCCGGTTACAGGGTCGCATACAGTAT